>JAEIFU010002057.1:0-51607 GCA_018904235.1 Lordiphosa stackelbergi
TGATTGTAAATGGAAATAAAGACAACAACCCCGCACCAAAAATCCTCGTTTACACCTATTAAATTTATTAGCTCTAGCTCTAAATATTTCAGAAGATCTAGCTCTTTATTTGATGCTAATCAAAATTAATATAAAATATTGTGTGAGGTCATGATACCTTTGTATACATTTGGTTCTAGGAATAAAATAAAAATAGAAGTCGTGTTGGAAAAAAAAACATGGATAAGCAATGATGTATAATTTGTTAAAGAATTTTAGTCACTTTAAAGTTCGTGTTAGTGTGTTTTGAAAATGAGCCACTGTGTCTTGTAGAACAAATGTGCCTCATTGAAGACTCGTGGTCCAAGCTATTAAAAATCAATGCTATATTTCCGGTGGACCAAAAAACTTGTTTTTCTACTAAATTTACTATTTAAATTTACTCATCTGCTTGAGCTTAATGACTTTGTCTGGCTTAATGCTATCTTTTGATTTGTGTTCTAAATCATTTTAATTAACTCCAACCACAGGGCATTCAACTTTCAAAAAAACCAAAATCCCAGAGAATTATTTACCAACTATCGCATATTGGCTTACATACGTATGAATCTACATAATCAGCCCAAGGCATGTTTATTTGATATGTTTGTGTTTTTTTGTATCTCATGGATTTTGTTATTTAAACGTAGCAATTAGCATATGAAAACCAATGCGTACGACCTTAACCATGAAATTTGTACGCACTGCAACTAATCTCTACTGGTATGTATATATATAAAGATCGGATTTGTTTGCACCATATCTTAATGGAGTGTTTATTAGCTATGTATATCCAATGCCTCCCAAGGCAGTGTGTCATCAGGTGAAATTTCCATAACTATGTCAAATTGCACAACAAAGTTAAATTGCCATGCTACCAATTTGTTGTTATTGTTGTTGTTGAGGCAGGTCCGGAAGAACTTTCCAAAACCAAATTGTTGCTCCCCTTTCGTTTATTTGTTTGGGCATAATTGTGTTGGAATTTTGTTAATTTGTAGCCAGTTTTATGCTACATTACAATTCGTATCCCGAAAGAGACAACTGACATTTGGGAAAATTCCCCATGCTTAAACAAAAAGTTTGGCCTTTTGTATTTGCCAACATGCTAATGACATAATGGGCATACTTCAAAAATGCCCCCAACCAAATAAACTGAATGGCTGACTGGGAAAGGAGCTACCTTTTACTCGGCTTTGCGTGTCTGCAAGGGGTAAAATATTGGAACATTTAATTTAAGAGAATTCGACTAGCAGATGTTCTAACAATACCTCAACCCTGTGACTTCGCTTCGGTTTATAGTTCACGGGAAATGATTGTTATCGTCTGACTGTTTGCAACATTTAGGCTGATATTTCATCTTCTTGATAGCTGCTATGTGTCAGATAAACTCTATGTACAATGTACATTGTACATAGCTCCTTGCAGTAGATGAGAAATCGTCCCTTAGACATTTTATTTGCTAAACCCAGAAAAATCTATTCAGATTTTTTTTCTTCTTGGGTTTTAAGATGAAAACTGCTCGAATTAGAGAAGACAATTGATCTCGGCTTTGAACTTGCGTGCGTTATCGACGAAAAAATCGATTTAGATGTTTGTATAAAAAACTAGCTGACCTACCAAACGTTGTTCTGCCATATAAATTGTTTCTAGTTTATACGACTTTGCGGCTGGGTTTGCCCTACAATTCCTACAATTCCGACTTTCCACCCACTTCCCACCTACTTCCTAAACACTTCCCACCAACTAAAATCCCACATCCCACCCATATACCACCCACTTACCACCCACATCCTACCCACTTACCACCCACATCCACCCACTTCCCACCCAAATTTCCCATCCATGCCATAACATTTCGCGTGTGCTGCATTCCTTCGACGGCCCAAATAGCCACCCCTTAATTTACAAAGTTATCACAATAATAAAACACACAGAGTGACAACGATGAGCAGCCTGCTGCGTCGTTAATTCAAAAGAATGTAAAACTTATTTTACACCTGCCAAAAATATATAAGAAAAAATTTCATTAAAATTGGTCAAGCCGTTTCGAAAGAGTTTGCTAACAAAATTTGTGACACGAGATTTTTTAAATATATTAACTGCTTGGATCCTCTTGGATATTCCGTCTTACCGTACTTTTGACATCAATACTGCTGGATATCAGCACGATCGGCTTGGTTTTCTCTGATTCTAATTTGTTTTCGAATTGGTTGCGCTTGGAATACTTAACCATATTTTAGAAAATGATTACTATGTTTTTAGTTTCAAAAGAATTAAATTATCCATTTACTCGAAAAGTTTTATAGTGAGTAAGTAAAGGTACTAAGTCGTGCTCTGAATGTCTAATGTCTGTTATGTGCTGGTACTAAGTCAATACCCGAAATGTTTGTTTTGATTTTAATATTTATCGATCTACAATCCGCCGATAAAAGAGATTGGAACCAGGGGTGCGCACGAGTGGTTTGCTAAGTCGTGCTTGTTCACTGGTTCCGAAGGGTTCAAGGAGTGAGCGGCTCGAAATTTAAATTGTTACCGTCCTGGGCGAATTGTACCCCAGAGGGAAGAAGAAGGAAGAGAAATTTTGGAAAGTCATTGTCGGTGTCTTGCTATATATTTGTCTGCAGACAATTTTGTGTTAAATAATTTTAAGATTTCAATCTCGGTAAGAGAAGAGATGTTGTGTAGTGCCTAAGTAATAATTAATTTGTTGTAGGCGTATTTTGGTAATACGGACCAAGGAGAAAGAAGCCTTAAAAGTGTACTTTGGCAGGAGCGACCCAGAGAATCCAGTTTTGCAGGAGAAATTGGCCACCCACCTCTGGGTTTTTACACCTCCAGGTTTTTACACCAGAAATTAAAGCCAAACAAAGACACGGCATGGCAGCAGGGAGTAGTAGTTTTTAAGTACAGGGTTGCCCATATTCGACGGACCCATTTTTTTTTTTTAAAAATCAAAGAAAAAAATAAAAATTTGGCGGTTGGCAATCTTAATCATTTAATTTGTTCCAAGTAGATTTGTTTACATCAATTTTTGAATATGATATCTCTCAAATGGCCGCCTCTGGCGTTGATGGCGCATTGTGCCCTTTTTGCAGCATTTTCCATCGATTTCGCCAACATTTCGGCCGGAATAGTGGCTATTTCTTCACGAATGTTGTCCTTGAGCTCTTCTACGGTCCTTGGCTTGTTAACGTAAACCTTTGACTTCAAATATCCCCACAAGAAGAAGTCAGGCGGCGTCAAATCGGGCGAACGCGGTGGCCAGTCCAAATCACCACTTTTCGGGAAACAATTTCTTCAGAAAATCGATTGTTATGCGACTTGTGTGCGGTGGAGCGCCGTCTTGTTGAAACCAGAACTGCCTCATACGCTTTCGACGAATAATTGGCATCACAAAATTGGTCATCATGTCGCGATAACGCTCCTGGTTGATGGTAACAGCATGGCCATTTTCATTTTGGAAGAAAAACGGCCCAATGACCGTTTTCGCACTAACGCCGCACCAAACTGTGACTTTTTCGTCATGAAGAGGCACTTCTTGAATCTCCTCAGGATTTTCAGTGGCGTAAATACGGCAATTTTGCTTATTTACGGTCCCATTCAATGTGAAATGTGAAAATGTGAAATTTTTTAAAAGCACGTTGAGTTTTCACAATTGACTTGTTCTGTTGAATGTAAATTTCAACTATTTCAGAGCGCTCGCATGGCGTGTATTGTTCCATGGTAAAAATCTGCTTGGACTGACGCTTCAAACGCGGTATGTCATTAAGCGATCTGACATCTCTGTCAAAAGTTATGGCGTTGCCAGATGGGTCCGTCGAATATGGGCAACCCTGTATTTATTTAATTTATTATTGTATATTATTTTTCTTGTATTCGTCCCAGAGGTACCCTGGTTAGGAGAAATAATTAATATGTCTAAGGTTGTGTTAGTGAATTGTTCAAAAATATAAGTGTTTGAAAGTGAAATCGATATGTTAGTGTAAAGTTATTCAGGGGGGTGAGGTGGCAGCCTAAAGATCAGTGTCTGAGAGTCAATGGGGTTGTCCGATTTTTGTAAATCAACCTATGGTAGGGCGGGTAATGTTCGGGCAAATGATTCCATCTGTTTTTGCCCAGTATTTTGTGTTTTATGTGTGAGCCGTGACAGGCATCTAATAAATATAAATTTTTTGTTGTTGGCCGCCCAGTCCAGCTATCGAGGTCGTACTCATCCCTGAGTCAGCCGTAAGCTAGCTGACGACCGACAGTTGGACCCGGGAAAGAAGGTCGGATCATAACATGTCAGAAGTATTTTCATTTTTCAATAATTTTCCCTTTGGTGACAAACGCTTCCATACAGCTAAAATACTTCCTTGTAGCATTTCATACTTCAAGGATTTAAAAAGCCGTAACTGTGCATTATGTAGACGTTGGCAGACGTAAATATATGGAAGTCACTGTGTCAGGAAGTTGACTAAAAGACCGTTAAATGAAAATCAACACGAACATTGTTCTGTATAAATCAACTGGTTGCGTTGCTGACGCTTTGCATATACACGAGTATGAGAATATACACCAATGTTATGTGTTTGGATATACATATGTCTTTGCCGACCCCGCACTTTTGACTTTTGCGTTGACATGACATTTGCCAGGCTATAAAATGCTTACACTGTGCAACAAGATGTAAAGTATTTAACTACTAAGTTTAGTGAAGGATTTTGTTTGAAAGGTAGCTAAGGCATGTTATTTAAAGTTATTCTCTTATTTCTGCCGTGTACATAGTCGTTTTTAAGCAGTTGGTTAACCTCTAAATCGAATTAAGGTGAGTTCCTTTCTAAACTAGGAGGGCTTAACCTCCCGACTCTTAGCCCTATCCGGACCACCCTTTTTTTGGTAGAAAGGTTTGCTTTAAAAAAGTGCCTAAAATTTTCTAATTCATACACACAAAAATTAAAAATAGTTCTACAGTATTGGTTGGTTTAGTGCATCATTTAGTAAGGACACGTATTGAAAATTACATTTGAATTCATCGTAAAATTGAAATGCACCAAATAAACAAATAGTCATTATTTAATACATCGAACATTTTCATAATAGAATTAACATTTCACTAAGACTGATAACCAAATTGACTTTTCTTAAGATTTTCTTGTTCAAACCTGCTGTCAAGCTTAAGGTTCAGTTTACAGACCGATTGCTCTTTTTCCCCGATTTTGTATAGATTGAAAATTCAAAATATCCTCCTTGCACGATTTTCATACAGATCGAAGTAATGTAGGAGATATAGGGCCGATTTCACATTTTCCCACATAGAGCTATCTGTCACATAAACTAACAAATAGCAGTGTAAAATCTATGACTATCTGACAAATAGCAGCTTTCTAGGAGAACAGAAATCGGCAGATAGTCATTAGTTGGTAAACAATTTAGTTTTTCTCGAAACTACGATTTTTGACCTTACTTTAAATTAGTTTCTAGTGGGGTTTTCATGTGTAAAATCAATAACTTTCAATTGCTTGTTTCTTTAAAAACAGCGCTAAAATGACCCCAGATATGGGTCCTTGAGTTCTTTTCCATTTCCATAGATCCAGGGTTGCAAACTGGTTCTATACTGAACCAAATCGAAACCAAACCGCTAATTGCAACTGAAAAACAGAGCAGCGAACCAAATAGTACTCTTTTCCAAAATGGTAAAGCCGAACTGAACCGAACTACAGATCAAAACGGTTCGGGTCGGATTAGTTCACTGACGAGGAGACCACCTATACACCAAATAGATCCTTAGCAATGACAGATTGATTTTGCCTTTAAAGATGACTTGTCATCTTCTGGGATTGCCCTACGAACTCTAAATGTACCTGTCATCAACCTTGTTGTTAGTTCTTTTTAACTAATCTTGTAGTAAAATACTATGAAGGTTTTGGACTTTTAAAAGTTGGCGATGAATTTCGCTACCCAATGAATGACGAACGGTGTCAAGCTATTTTGAATATAATCTATTTCATAAATAAAACAAAACCGGAGCCGCTGCACTGGACATGTTACCCGTATGGATGAATAAACTCCATTTAAAGGTGTGCAATTGAAAGGCTAAAGACTTTGGGAAAATCAGGAAGGGAATTCCCGACTTTCAATTTTACACATTGTAAAAAAGACTACTTTTGTGAGGCCCAGCCCTATTTGTATTAAATTCGGAGCGGTTTTCTTCATCAGCTCTTGTTTTCAAGATATCGGATTTTTGCAGTTTTTGGGTTTTTAAAAATTATGGAGGTTACACCGTGCAACAATATCTGTATTTATAAGCTCTATGCTACAGAATACATATTAAGGGCGCCTAAAAAATCAATGGAGCATCATCAGCAAACCCAAAAGCGCCTAAATCGACCTTTGAAGAGAAATTTTCATCAAATTATAGCAAATTTTTCAAACTAAATCTCCGTGTACCAGCCATTTGGGGTGCTTGCATTTTAATGAAAACCACTTCAGCATGCAGAGCAATGGTTCTTCTAATTTCACAAATTTTGTTGCATTTTAATCTTCTTGATGGACAAAGTTACAGGCGGTTAATCCCGAAAAAATGAATTAAAATTTGTGGCAGGATAACTAGATTGATACACAAAATCTTTATAGGAAATATTAAAAGACTACTTGATCTAACATAGTCCTTACATTAATTGTCAAGCAAATCTACAATAACATTCAATCAGTACTAGATTCAAACAATTTTCTACAAATTCATATTTGCTTAATTTTAAACAACCTAGAGAGAATGACATTAAAATTTTATGAAGTGGGCTGCATTTTTTGGGGTACAATTTTCCTTTTATTTAAAAGTCACGTATTTCATACTTTTGTATGTAAAGTAAGTTGACTAAGCTAAGTAGAAAGTTCTTAGAAGGAACTAAGTTTTTGCCCAGACAACTTTGACCTTCCATTTTTTCCCAGGGGGGAATTTTGAAAAAAAAAGGAGTAAATAAAAACAAAAATTGAGGAAAGCTAACTTCAAACAAAGACGGATTATAAATATACGAGCCATTAATTTTCTGCCAGTTTTTTATAGCAGCTATACGATATATTCATCCGATTTTAATCACACTCTCCAAAATTGTGTTGAGACAGATAATATTCATAACTGGAACGTACAAAGACGCTACCATTGAAAACAAAAAGTTTTTTCTCACTAAAACTATTTTTCGACCGATCATTCCTATGGCAGCTATATGCTATAGTCATCCGATTTGGATCAGACTTGACAAAATTGTGTGTTAGCATATCATATTAATCAGTAACGAGTTTGGGAGCGATAGCATTGAAAACAAAAAGTTTTTCACACTAAAACTTTTTTTCAGACCTATCTTTTGTATGGCAGCTATACTATATAGTTGTCCGATTTTGATAAATCTCGGTGAAATTATGTGAAATCATAGAAAACTTATAAATACGAGGGTTGGGAGCGATAACATTGAAAACAAAAAAGTTTTTCTAACTAAAACTACTTTTTCAACCGATCGTTCCTATGGCAGCTATATGCTATAGTCATCCGATCCGGCCGGTTCCGACAAATGTGCAGCGTATTTGTACCAAAGACTTCGTGCAAAGTTTGGTTTCGATAGCTTTAAAACTGATGGAGGAGATAGCATAGAAACAGACGGACAGACGGACATGGCTATATCAACTCAGCTCGTCATGCTGATCAAGAATATGTATACTTTATGTGGTCGGAGATGCTTCCTTCTGTGCGTTACAAACATCCGGACAATTTTAATATACCCTCTCCAAGGGTATAAAAACAAATTTATGACATAGGCTGAGATAACTAAATATGAGTATCAAGGCTATGTGGTCGTCCAGTAGATTTTGAGTTCTCAAGTTAAAGCATAACAACTGTTCAAAGGCGGCTCTAAGAATTGGCCTAAGGGGGCGTAGTGGCTCTCAAGATTGTTCGGATCTCATTGTTGGTCATACGGACTTCCACTAATCTCCTACATAAAACATAAGAAAGCTCTCGGAATGAAGAGTCAATTGTGACAATTTTTACGAGCCCAACCATATCTCCAGACTCTTTACATTAGTATGGTATTTATAAAGGCCTCTTGCCCAGCAGCGAAACCGAGACTCGTTTCGGTTTTTATTTTCCCCTAGTTTGGAGGAGAAAAATTAGAAAAGAAAAAAGCGCCGCGCCCAATTATGTTAAATTTTTTTGTGGTCATTTTTAAAGCACATTTTACCTTCAAGCTAGGTACCGAAACTCGAAATTTTTGCTGAGCCCATCTAATTACATAGCTCAGGAAATCCGCTCGCGAAAATTGTCAGAGCGCATTTCCTGAACAGTTGAACACTCGAAATTCACTTCGACAATAAACATGGACCTGCCAACTCGTTTTCTTGAAAACAGCTGATAAATTGTCGAAAGGGGTCATGAAATTATGAAACTTGTTTGATAATTGTCCCAATTACTACTGAAAATTGAGCACGCAATGAAAAAAGTTTAAGCAAAGAAGACTAAAAAAACAATGCTACAATTATTTGGAGAGCTGCGGGTTGGACAAACATGTGGAGATGATCAAAGTGGGCAAGTCGCAACCATTTTCATGGAATCTGGCCAATAAAATCATGTTGATACGGGCAGCTCCGGCCGCTGCATCACTTGTGACTGAGAATCTTTTTCGGTTGGCTCCCCGTTGATGTGGTTGGTATGCCATTCGCCCAATGTGTGCACACCACCCGAGTCCAAACATCCGTAGCAAACAGACCCTCCACAGCCCACGGTTTCCCCAAACATACCTGGGCCTTTGTCAAGTCTCACATGAGCAACATAGTAAAGGACACTGCTTATACCTCAGCCCCCCACAAAAATCAATCATAAAATTTACCATGGCATTTCTTATAACTTTAAATTTCCCAGTGACTTCCTTTATCAATTCTATAAACTCTTTAATTTTATTTGAATTAGCCCCCCAATTTTTTAAATAAAAAAAAGAATAATTTTTGTTGTTGATTTGATTTAAATTTTTGAGCGGCGGGGCGGTAATTGTATATAATAATTATAACTAATTTAAATTTTGTGTTTAGTTTTGACTTTTAGGCTGCCTTCACACTGTTCGACACATGACATCTAGTAGGCCTGCATTTCCCAACGAAATTTTATGAATGTGACAAGCTATTCGAAGCGAAACAAGAAACAAGAGAACAAAGAATTTTCCCCACTAACAAAAGAAGGGCCGATACGGGGCATGCACACACACTCAAGGCTTTAGTGAATTTGGCGTTTGATGCTGATGTCGGATTTTGCTACAAGCCTACCTTTGGGATTCCCAAGCAGTCATAGCAATTCTGCCATCTCACTGAAGTCAGGCGCAGACTGCTGAAGATTGAATTGGTACACAGAAAAAAAAGATCAAATATCAGCCCTATCTTTAATAATATCGAATACATGACTGGCTGAGAGGTGTGGGGTACTTCAATGTAATCACACTCAATGCTGTGTCCGTCACGTCGCTTTTCGGACAACCACTCTTCTCATCGCGGCTCTTGTGGCTATTCACATTCACGCCCTTAGCTTTGATGAATACGTTTCGCAAAATACCATTTACACCATTTGAAAAAATATCCATTTTCCATATCAATGTGAAACTATTTCTACCTAAACATATAGACGCTATAATATCACCTTGAGATTTTTTCAGATGAAGACCGATTTGATACTGAAAATACCCGTATGATACTAAATATCGTGATCTTTTTTTTTTGTGTATTGGTAGAAAATTTATGGATAAAATCATAAATGACCCAGAGCCCTGTATTTCTCTGGCGACCTTTCTAATTTTTAATTAGTGAGTTTAGCTGGCTCGAGGTCCGAAAAAGTTGTGTTTGTTCACAACTGAAAAGAACTTATGCTTTGCAAAAATGAGCTGGTTGCCTATACGGTACCGTTTTTTCATTCTCCAGAATGAATCTTTAGTAGGCTTATCGCCACTAAAAAGTTCTACGATTTATAATAAAAAGGTCACTAAAACAACTCCTAAGTGTTTTTTTTATTTACATAATTTGGTTTCAAAATGTAAATGTAAAATGTAAAACTGGCTATACAACCCCAAAGGGCCAAGCCAAGCTTCTCTTAATCTTTTTAAAATGTATTTAGTAAAAATACTCTATAGCAACAGACTCGTAATACACTCGGATTCCCCGCTCGTCGCTAGAGAACAGATCGTTCTGAGGTTGTGACTAAGGTAGTTTTACAGATTTGAAGCTTTGGCTTAAAACCGTCAGCCTTTTCGATAAATATATGAAATACAATTTGTTTATATATTTGAATTAGGAATTTACTAAAAATCTTCTGACTTTATGTGTTCCTATGTGTTGATGCTTCTACTAGAAATTTTGAAAATAACATTCCAATTATCTGCGTTTAAAATTTCAATGGTTCATTGTTGGCTTAATTCCCTTTGCTGCCAATACACCTTTCTAATTTCCTGTAAAATTGGGCAAACTGCCATGAAGTGAAACGTGTCTTCTTATGCGATAGCTACTGTGTCGTTGACATATGAGCGGGAACGTAGGTTTAGCAGTGGATTTAAACATTCTATATTTCACACTTGACAGTACATTTTGTTTGCCCATTAGCATCTGGAAGTTTCAGCTGAAGATGAGTTTTAAAGGACATATTAGACTGGTAAAAGATTTGACTAGTTCGATTTCGCATGTTTTCAGGTACCAGATTTCTTCTTTGCAGATCCGGCCTCAATGGTCTCTTATTGGAAGGATTTTCGATTTGTCCCCATAAGCAGCAATAGGTCATCCAGCATGTTTTGCAGCATCCGTGGTGAATGAGCTAACACGACGAGGTCATCTGCGTACATTAGAACTTTTACCCTGCTTTGAAGAAGAACTACCTTTCCTATTGAAATCTTGGGTTTATTTTCAGATTTCAAGGCTGCGTCCCAGTCCTAAGGAAATCATATTTTCATGACGAGATTATGGTAGATTTCATACACGAAATCCATGTATTGTAGCTTAGTGTTATTAGCGGCAGGACTAAAAATCTCCAAATGAATTCCTTTGTAAAAGACTTAAAGGCTGTTTTAGCTCCGTTTTCAAGCCGCACGCCAGCGTGGGAGTTGGCTTGTCGCATTCCCATTTATTTGCATAGTACGTGCCTGCGCTTTAGCCTTTCTATTCCCTGCCCCTTTCCTATCCTTTTACTCGGTCTGACATTTAGCATATTTGCGTTTTATGCCGGCAGCAACAGAGCAGCAGTTGCAGCCGGTAGAGCCAGGAAAAGGGAATCAGCGTCGGAATCCAAATCCAATTCCATATTACATGCTACCGTGCCCAACTTATTAAACATTGTCGCTGTCCCATTTACCGAATGCGAACTCTTTTCCCGCCAGCCTAATAAACGAGGAGGAGGTGGAGGAGCAACTCCCACGCTAGTGCCGGGGACTGTGCCAGTTTTTGGTACAAAACTCTGGTTGCCAGTGCCATTGGCCCGCACAATGGAAGCCAAACCCAAGCAGCGCACACGTCTTGCTCTAGTCGTGGTCGAGCAATTCCTGAAAATCGAATGCCAGGTAAGAGATCAGAACTTAGTTTTAATCCTTAAGCAGGCGGCGCACCTTAAGTTCGAGTTTACAGCTTCATTACTATTCAATTTTCAATTGAGTTTCTACTGCGTGAACAGCAAATTTTTAGTAACAGTATTATATTTGTATTATTTCTGGGAATTCTTCTTTGCCGTCATTATGCCAACCACCAAATCGAAGCACACCATCAAAACGACCAAGGGAAAGGCTCGCGATGCCAAAAGAGCTCTGACTGCCGCTGTGCCTGGTCTGACTACACCGCAGCGCAAAGTCATTATCCCACGTCCAGATGTGCTTCACAACTATCTGGAGTATAAGCAGATTAATCAGTACATGGAGTACCTGGCCCATCGTTATCCGCACTTTGTTAAGCAATACACGCTGGGACTGACACACGAGCGTCGGGAGGTGCGTGCTTTGGAGATCAACTGGATGAACTCGGAGAATGTCGAACTACCGCCACAATTACGACAGAACTCCCCACCACAAACGGAAATCTTAAACGGCAGCAGAGTGCCCGGGCCGGTGGTTCACAAAGGTGACCATTGCCGGAACACGGTCTTCATTGAGGCGGGAACTCATGCCCGAGAATGGATCGGCATTACCACCGCTCTCAATTGTATGTATCAGCTCACAGAGCGTTATACGCGTAACATTGAAGTGCTACGCAAACTGCGCTTCATCATTGTTCCGCTTGTTAATCCCGATGGATATGAGTATTCACGCACCAAGGTAAGTAAAAAGAAAACACTACGAATTATTATGCTCACAAAATTAAAGCTACAAACATTAATGGAAACTAAGACTATTATAAAGAAATCTTAAATTTCTAATCTAGATGCAGAGTTTTTGTGTAGACCAAATCGAACCTCAGTCGGAGTAAATTTACTAAACGTGAACCGGATCACAAAGAACTATAAAGTGTAAAAATCTTCCCTATTCGTATCCAAATCTATGGTAAACTCTAACAAAATTTGACCAAGAATCTAGGGGTGCCCGTTTTATAGAAAACATGTATTCATATCGAAATTTTATTCGATATTGAAAAAGTATCACTTCGATATAAAAATATATCTATTATCGATATTTTCAATAAATAGACAACTTTTTACAATAAGCAGGGCTGTTGAATATATGGAAATTGGGTAACTGCTTAAATTTGTTACTTTGTAACAAATTTTATCATGACCATATTATAATTGCATATTTGCACAATGACTTTGAACATGAATACCCAACACACAAAAAAATTGCTGATCAACTTTGGCGTTGGCTGTATTTTGCAACAGGTTTGCTTGCGTTCTTTTATGCTGAATTAGTAATCAATTGAAAAGCCTCTTTGTGTGTTGTGTGTTCCTGTTTAAAGTTACGTTGTAACATTACATGACCTCGAGCCGGCTAAGACTTGTTAGTTTTATCGTTATAAAGTACGTGAAAATAGTCACGATTTGTTTGTTATTTCATTCAAAGAGTTATTAATGGGATTGGGGAAAGTAGATTAACTTAAATAGAACTTAGAGCTGAAACTTTTCGGATGATATAAAATGTAGCACACTAATATCTAAAAGAATGCTCATAGCAGGCGTCAGTTTTTTTGCCCGAAATAAACAAAAATATCGACGAAAAATATCACCAAAATTTAATCAATATTCGATATATGACCTCAGAATGATATAAAAAATATCGATTTTATTTCCGGCATCCCTACAAGAAACCTTAGATCTGAAATCCAAATCGAGGTTACGAAATTAAAGGAGATTAATCTTGTAGTTCTAGACAGTTTTTTATTTAAATCTTATCAGAAAAGAAATTTTTGTATAAATTTTTATACTCTGTACCAAAGGTGCAAAAGTATGTAATAGGGAGAAGGAATTATTTTCCGTCCCTATATTCTTGATCAGCATCAACAGCCGAGTCGATATAGCCATGTCCGTCTGTCCGTCCGTCCGTTGACATGTATGGGACATAAACTTCGTATACTTGCAGGCAAATCAAGTTTATTTTCAATATTTGCCATGCCCCCGCAATTTGGAAAAAACATCAGCATGCCTCTTTTGCTGCTTTCGCTGTACCGGGGCCTCGATCCTGTTGCACTTTGCCCTTGCCACCAATTGCAGTTCCGTCCGCCAGTGCGCTGCTCCGCTGAAGCGAGGCCTTTGACTCTCTGGCCACGGCCCTTCCTCTCCGACTCTATAATAAGATGAATGAATGATAAAGATAGGATGAGCGGGTCTCCAGTTATGAGCAAAAGACCAAAAACCCCCTTCCCCACCCCCTCAGCCAACACTGCATTTAATTCAACAAAGAGAGAGAGAAACTTAGAAATGAGCGCAGCAGCAACGCTGCATTCAGCTCCTAATCCAGGTACACAGTATTTTATTGTCGGGCATGACCGACCATCTCACTTGTTTAACTCTTAAATATGGCGAAATTACCTTTCAAACAAGTAAACAATCGATTGTATGTGTTTTTACCCAGAAGTTTGCAACGCATTTCCAACCCCATAAACTATATATATTCTTGATCAGGGCGACGATCTGAGTCGATTTAGCTTTTTCCGTTCGTCTATCTGTTTCCACGCAAAACTAGTCTCTTAAGCTAAGTTCACACAGGCAAATAATTTGACAAATTTTTAGGAAATTTTGATGAAAAATCGTCTTAATAGCCATAATTGCAGAGTTTAAAGGACTTAAAATATAAACTATGGTTCCATTCACTTATATTTTGATCAAATATGGCCAAGAAATTCACCAATTTGGCCAATTTAGCTAAAATTTCCTCAAAAATTTGTCAAATTGTTTGCCTGTGTGAACTTAGCTTTAGTTTTGAAGCTATCGAGTTGAAACTTTGCACAGAGTCTTTTTTGTACTGCACGCTACTAAGATGTCGGAACCGACCGTATCGGATGACTATATCTTATAGCTGTCATAGAAACAATCGGTCAAAAAATGTGTCTTTGTGAGAAAACCGCTATTGTTTTTAATGTTGACTTCTCTAAACTCAGCCATTATTAATATTATATTATTTGCTTTTAAACGGATTTGAGAACTCGAGTCAAAGTCGGATGACTATCAGGCCTGTTCTCAATTCCACTTCGGGTTTCGTGTAAACGTTTGTTCTTTGAACTCTATGATCATAAGATTGTATGGAAGGCGACACACATATCTACGGTTACTAGATCCAGTTTCAGTAAAAGTGGAATTGCTCGAGCAGTTAAAAGTTTCAACTTGAAACCGACAGCTTTATGCCAAGTGGATTCAATTCGTAGATAAATAAAGTCTTGATCTTGACCACAGATTTCCTTTACACCTTCCATTTAAATTTGTAAGAGTAAAATGGCCAATTCAAACGTTTATACGTAAACCGAAGTGGAATTGAAAACAGACCTGTATACCTATAAATAGCACAAAAGTATTTTGACAAAAAAAAGATTTCAGAAATAAACGCCAAAGTAGGGTGAGTCAGGACAAGAATCATCTACAGAATTTTTAGAGGTTTCCTCGTATAAGAACCGTTAATCACATGATAATTACTACCTTTTGAGTTATATTAAAGGAAGATCCAACCGAACGCAAGAATTCTTTACTAGCTAGCGCCGGCAGAATCTCTTACCCAGATCAACCCAATAGAATGAGGTTCATTTGAGAAATGTTGCAGCATTACCCTATCCATTAGGATCGTTTTTGCGCGCAGTACATCGCGTTACGCATTTCTCGTATTAACGCTACTGGTTTGCTGCCTTGCGTCACACCTTGCTTCAGCCATAATAGTCGGGTCGTACACACATATCTTGTATAGTTTATAAAGTCAGAGTGCTACATTTTTCGACAGCAGCAGTGATTGATCTTCCAAGTCACGTTTGGTTAAATGAACTATTCTTGCCCCTACTACTTAGCGTTCATTACAGTTTTCAGCCTTTCATTTGTTCCTATCACAAGCTGCTGGATTTAGTAAGACCTTCTTTTAGCCCAATCATTGATGATCACTGTTACATACTAGACCACGTCGAAATTCTGTCGTTCACGTACGGGTAAAGCAAGCCCGGCTATTAGATTAGATGACAAAAGTTGAGCGATTTGAAACCGCCTGCTCAAAGCCAAGTAGATTTGATGCGTACGGTTTTCCTTCCACATAATCTAGTAGGCGGTCTGATTATTGGCACTTTGCAAATAAAGTCCCAATTTAGTTCGAAGTGTAATCGTTTATACGAAAATCTCTTGAGATTTCCAGGACACCCCTGTATACTTTTACACAAAAAATCCAAAACTTTTGAAATTTTTATCGAATACTGGTATAAAAGTAAGCTTTCAATAAACCATAAGTAGTACACAATCAGTTGCATAGGTTAGGAAATATAAATCAAAATGTGCAAATGGGGGAGGACATAAGTATTTGGACAAGAATTCAAAATTAATTTATTCTCAGCGCAGAACCTAAAATGGTTTAATTTTTCATGCTGAATCCAATTCAGGCTTTAGAAATTCCATATCTCTAATGGATTAACAGTAAAAGAGACATACAAATGCAGAAAATTGCATAATTGAGCATTTTCCAATATCCTAGAAACGGCTTATTTTTTAAAAATTTGTAACTGTCAAGTTATAGTACTCAGTTTTATCTGTAAAATGAAGTGCATACCATTTTTATTTTATAAGATATAAGTTCGTGATCAATTCGCAAAGTATGGACGATTTGCATGCAAATCAGTAGCTAAGTACTAAAATTTAAGTTTGACTATAACTTATAGCTGCATCGGTCGGAAAACTGGTCTTAAGAAAAACTTTTTCGTTTTAAATGTTATTGTCCCAAAACTCAGCCAATACTGAATATTATATTCAAAATATTATGACTATATCTTATAGCTGCCATAGAAACCATCGCTCGAAAATAGGTCTTAGTGAGAAAAACTTATTGTTTTCCAATATTAGTGTACCAAAACGCTGCCCATACTAATATTATATGCTTTCAATCAGATTTTCAAAATTTGGTTCAAAATCGGATGATTATATCTTACAGCTGACATAGGACCGATCGGTCGGAAAACGGGTCTTAGGGAGAAAAACTTTTTTGGTTTAAATTTTATCGGTCTTTAACTGGAGGATTGTTAATTTTATATGATTTCAATAAGATTCGCGAAATTCGGTCGAAATCAGGAAAACAGTTTTTAGTTAGAAAATTATTTGATTTCAACTCGGATATTTCAAAAACATCATTTTCCAGGGTATAAAAACTTCGGCACAAATGAAGCTAGCATGCCCTTTTCGTTTTTCGCATATTTTTTCTGAATTTTTTACATTTAAGTTTCCGGAAGTGTTTTTATAGGCAAATAAGTTTTTCATTCCATCTAGAGATGGGTGCGGGACGGGAATCCAACTCAAAAATATGCATAAAAGATACCTCGAAATGGAAATGCCTCGATGCCAGACAGTCCAAGAGCAGCCAATCAATTTGGTCTATCTGATATCCGGTCGTTGGTCGAGGCAAAGTAAAACCAACAGCCTTGCCCAGATCGATCAAAGATCGATATTATCCATGTACATCTGTACATCTTAAATATTGAATATAACCTACACACACTCACACATCTAATATATCAAGTTAAAGACATTAACTTAGGCTTAAACCATTAAATGGGATTATTGATTCCAGTATAAAAATTGTTATCAACACGGGTATGGAAAATCTTTGATTAGAATTCTTGAACTTCATTAGATGAATTTCTTTCATGATTAAAGTTTTGTTATTTTTCAACCATCCAATATTATCTTTATTTAAATGTACAACAGCAACTTCAATAAGCAACCAAAACTTAATTTAAATTTATTTCAAAAATTATCAACTGGAAATATGCTGGTTAGTCCTCTAAGTAGACATTTTAAGTTAAAAATTATGAATAATCATATTCCAGTTCATTGTATTTTACACCAGAGCCCTTGAATTGTATGGTTGCCTTGGGACGAATTAACATTTCCACAGATTTCAGGTTGTCCCGATCCCAGTAAATGCAGGAATTATAACATCCATTGAGATTTCTGAAAAGAGTATACGCATAAAAATTTCATACAAGTTTCCAATCACTATGGCAGGTTTGCTACTTACACAAGTGTACACGCCTTGTACCACCAACCACCACGTATGCTCTGCCTGCTCGCACAATTGCCGATGAATAATTCATCGTTATCCCTATCGTATGTCGAAAATTTCTGATCCAAATTATACTCCAAATTATTATTGGCGTTTCCTGTGAATGAACCCAGTGACTTGAGTTTGTATTGCTCCTCCTCGCTGCCCAATGCAAAATCATCATAATTGGCATAGCTGAAAGAACCATCTAAATGCTCCATACGCACATTTAGCTCATGCTGTTGCAATTGGGTCAGACGATATAACCTCTCCAGGCCTATAAAATGTTCACCATCTACTTGGCCGAATCCGTCCCGATATTCGTTCCAGGATTTGTAAAAATCTTGACTACCATTGAAACGCTTTTGTATCACCATCCATCCGTCATCACTGCATTGTGCCAAGAAGGGTATTAGAGGATCAACTTCAATCAATACTATACCTACACCAGATTGTAGGCAACTTTGAGATTTAGGCAACTTTTCAATGATTTCAACGTGCTCTTTCAGCTCCTTTTTAATGGTCTCAATATGTGACGATTGGGTTAGCATTATTGTTTCTTTATATTCCAATAAACCTAGTTTAGTTTCAACATCTTCTTTAAGTTGATCAATTTGATTTTGTAACGATTCTATACTCTTAGTTTGATCGTTAATAGTGGCTTCCTGCTGGGAGATGTTTGCTTTGTACATATGCCAGAGATTGGAGAGATCGATTTGATTTTTAAGTATTTCCTCGGTATTCAGTCTGTACAGTTTCTGTTGTATCTCATTCTCCAGTAGATGGCCTATTTTGTTGTCCAATAATTTTATATAATTTATCAAATATTTCTCTGTGTGGTTATCGGTTATCTATGGTAAAGCCAATATAAAGCTTAAGTTTACTTAGGATAATATTTAATATTTACCTCGTTTTCGGTCAAGTCGTAGCCTTGAATCTGACCCAAAACACCCAGCAGCAACATGAGTAATAGAAATGGGGAATAATTAAAACACATCTTGCACAGCACTGAATTAGATTTCAACTGAGCACTGGCCGAGAGCCACGGTTTTAAGCTTAACTTTGGTCGCCCTGATAAGAAAAAGCTCAATTCTCGCTGCAAGATCTGTTGATCGACCCCTGAATGATAAGGCAGCTTTTACCAAGAAATGCTACTGCCAGGCATTAAAAAGTATTTCTTGGTAATGTTTGTCGGATCGGATTACTTACTATAGTATATAGCTGCCTTTAGAATACAGGAAAAAAGTGGATTTTGTTATCAACAACGTCAGAAAAATAAACTTTGCATACATACATGCATTTCCATTCTTTCGAACGTGACCCTCGAACAAATTAAAAATTAAAAAAAAGGCAAAATAAAATGAATTTTAAATTCGTTTTTTACTTTATAATACAGCTCTTAGCAAGCATTTTAATTAGTGCTTAAGTGTATAGCAAGTCAAAAACCAAAACAGAAGTGGTTTTCGGATTCAGCTATATAAAGACAATATTTAGCGAAACCTTACACAAATCCTTTTGGTAAATGACCTCCCACAAGTCATATCGTATTCTACTGTATTTTTATGGTTGCGATTGGTTCTTGTACACGAGCCTTCAACTAGACCTTAATGAACTGGAGAAGTGGTGTTCAAATAATCTTGTTTTCTTGAACCATTCTAAATGCCAAATGATGACTTTTTCCCGAAACTCACCTCATGTTGTCTCCTATTCTATAGGAAATCATATTTGTGTTTCAACAGCCATATCGCAGCTACAGTAAATAAAGCCAAAGGTGTTCTGGCATTTATTAAGCGTTGGTCCAAAGAGTTTGATGACCCTTAAGCTAAGGTCCCACAGGCAAATAATTTGCCCAAATTTTGATGAAAAATCGACTAAATAGGCAAACTTAGGAATCTTTTCGGCTATTTTTGATCAAATTGCTTACGTATGGAACCATAGTTTTAGTATTAAGTTGTGCAAAATTTGTAATAACGCCTATTTAGAGAAACTTTTATGAAAATTTGGGCAAATTAGAATTCGACGGACCAGTCTTTTCAAAAATTTTTGGCGGTTGGCAATCCTTAATCATTATTTGTTCCAAGAATTTGTACACTTTTTAGGATACCTGCAAAGGGCCCCTCTGTATGGTTCAGCATTCCCCGATCCCCCAAAAGTCTTCTACGGTCCTTGGCTGTTAACGTAAACCTTGACTTCAAATACCCAAAGAATAAAGCAGGCGGCGCAATGAAACACCGTCCACCCAACTTTTCGACATCAAACGGCCCGGAAACATATTAGAAAATCGATTGTTATGCGACTTGGGCGGTGGACGCCGTCTAGTCGAAACCAGAACCCCAACGCTTTCGACGAATAATGGCATCACAAATTGGTCATCTGTCGCGATAACCTCCTGGTTGATGGTAACAGCATGGCCATTTATTTGGAAGAAAAACGGCCCAATGACCGTTTCGCACCAACGCCCACCAAACTTCTTTTCGTTTAAAGGCACTTCTTGAATCTCCGGGATTTCAGTGGGTAAATCGGCAGTCGGCCCCACCACATTTCGGTCACTTTTTTTTTTTTAAAACACGGAGCTTCACAATGACTTTTCTATTGAATGTAAATCAACTAAGCGCTCGCGTGTATGGGGCCCACAGTACAAAGAGCAGCAATCGCTAATCGAATCTGTCCACAAACAATTTCTAATTTTCGCTCTTCGCAATCTGCATTCGCCCAGCAATACACCAACAATCGATTTTAAAATAATCGATCTTCAATCTATGCATCACCGCAGAATATGCAATGGTATCCTATTCGTCCACAAACTTCTTCTCGGATTGGTAGATTCTCAATCGCTCCTCACTTCTATAGACTTTACAGTACCCTCAAGCTTCACCCGTACATTCCGGCCACTACGTTTGACACTCTGCAGGTCCAACTATGCCCTTCCTGAAACTTTTCGTGTCTTATGCTTTAATTATAATTCCCTTTCATTTATTTTTTCGTTTGAAAAATCTTTTAATGTTATTTTAAGTGAAATTTATGATCACCTTGAAGTATCTAACCTCTAAACCTATTACTCTAAAAAACTTTGTATTACCATTATCAATTGTTTAAAGTTAGCAGATCATTGTCACTTATTTTCTCTAATTTTTAACGTTCTTTCAAACGGTAATCGCAAAGTTTTTCCAGCTCTACTGTTTCAATGCGTACTCTGAAAAATCGAGGTGCGGCTATAGTTTTGCACCAGAGTTTACATAGACTGTACATAAAAAGAAGGAATATTCATGGATCCAAGCCGAAAATACTGGAATCAAGCATGAATTTTTGAGATTGAAACTTTTGGTTTGAAATTAAGACGGCTTGATATCAAGCAGAGATCCGATTGGTTGTAAGCAGAGGTCTCATAAAACGGTCCCCCGTTTGCCTGTGTCAGAAAACGACCGCTTTCGCGCGATCATATTGAATAAAGGTACCGACCCAACCGTCAACTACGCTCTCTGCCTCTCTTTGGTTGTGAGGGGAGAGAAACACATTTATTTTTAAATTTTTCTGTCAGGTCTGGCTCGGGCCCTTTTGCCAAAATTCACGCATTCAAAAGGTCTTTTTTGTATGTATGCATCGTTGTGTAAGCATACAGCTTAGGCTCGGCTAACAATATGAATGTGTGCGAAAAACTATATGCCTTCTCTCTTTCTTTCTCACGTTGACTCGCTCTCTGTTTATGCTTAACTCTGGCGCTCTCTTGCGTCTGCAACCGAATGAAACAACCTTTTTAAAGTTCGGTCTTCGTGAAGACCGCATTTGATGAGCGATTGACTGAATTGGGCCTGGTATGGGGTTGCTCTCAGACCGATCGGTGCTGTGTGTTCAACCACGGCCACCGAGCAGTGAGCGAAATTGCTGCTTAAATTCGGTTGAGGGAAGCCCGAGCCCGTTTTGTTTTTTTTTTTTGGTCAGTGACGTGAGCAGAGCGAACTGAACATTGGGTTGAGAGTTATTTGCGAGCTATGGTTGTAAGCAAACCAAAGTTTAGATTCCATGCATAGATCTTCTTGCATTTAAGTACAGTATCCCTGATATGTGATGATGAGTTAGATGGGTGGTGGGTGACACTAACACCGAAGAACACTACGCAACTTACTTACTTACAAAAAAAATGTTGTGACTTGATCACCAATTCCTAAATAAGCATAAATGGGATTTGGCTTCGATCCTAAACCTAGGTCTATCGATCTTATGAACCCGGAAAAAATATTGCTTACCACGTATTAACAAACTACACGGAACTCGTTTTTAACGTGGGAAAATGGCTATGTCCATATTTACAACCGTGTCTATAAATTTCGTATACCAGTTTATAGCTCAAGTGTTTTGAACCACTTTTGAAGCGGCATGTACTGTGCCCTTTATTTTTATAGCTTTCTCAAATTTCGATCGCTTTCATATTGCTTACTCTTGTACGGAATATGTAAGCAAACTCACTCACACATTCTTTACGCATACTATTAAAGAAAATTACCATACTTACTCCCAATCTCCATCTTACATACCAGTTAATCATTTTTCTTCCACAGAATCCAAAATGGCGGAAGAATCGTCGTCCCCACAAGGCCTCAAAGTTTGTGGGCACCGATTGTAATCGCAACTACGACATATTCTGGGACACTGGTCCCAGCAAGATCAATCGCAACACATTTAAGGGTGAGCAACCCTTCTCCGAACCTGAAACGCGTGCCATGCGCAATATTTTGGATCGCTTGGAAACAAATTTGCTGTTCTTCCTTTCGCTGCACTCGTATGGCCAAAGCCTAATGTATCCCTGGGGCTATTCGCGTGAGCCCGCCTTATTCTGGCGGGAGTTGCACTCGTTGGCCGTTTCAGGGCGGAATGCCATTAAATCCTACAATGGACGTGAATATCGGACAGGCAGTATTAGCTGCCTAACAAAACGCACAATTGCCGGCTCTGTGGTGGACTATGTGTATGGTGTACTTCGCGCTCCCATGGCCTAGTCATGGAGTTACCATCTCGTGATCTCGGCTTCCAGCCGCCTGTGGAAATGATCAGTCAGATTGGACACGAAAGCTGGTATGGCATACGCGAGATGTGCAAGCGAGCCTACGATTTGCGAACTCAAATTAAACGCGAGACTGAACCCAAATTAATACAACCAGAACGAGCCGCAGTGGAGAAGAAGGTCGAAGCTAAGATTACCACTGAGATCGCTGCTGGTGGAGATGGTACTGATCTCAAGAACAATACCACACCGAAGAAGACCAAGAAACGAGTGAAACGCTCACGCATAGCCCAACACGAAGCCATCGTTGGAATGCAGCAGCGTAGTAAGATGGCAGCAGGCGGAGCTAAGCGAGTACTGACTACACTCTCGGCACCTCCGGTACGTGCAGTCACACGTGATGGCCATGGTGATGGGCCCTTGCTGTCAATGCGTGGGAAGCCGGCACCCTCCTCTTACATGCCACTGGGAGTGTTCCTTTAGTTGATGACCACTTCACGCTCCGATTATCTATTTGTCTGTTTGTGTGTGTATGTTTTTATGTAATTATGTGTATTTCAGTTTCTAAAAGTAAATTAAATGTGTACACCATTTTGTCGGGGTTTGGTCCCAAAATGCATTTAGCTTGGGCCTTATTGTAATCATTTCTGGCTTTCTCTATGCCGGTATGTTTATCCTATTTACTAATTACAACAGATCTGCTCTTGTTGAGATTTACTTGGCTTCGAACAGCGGCACTCTCGGCGCGGCATACTTCTGGCGCAGCTTCTCGTAAACTTTGCGATCCTGTAAAGAGAGTAAGCCATACAAAAAAATTAACAATTTGAGATTTAATTTTATAAATCTAAGTCTTATAATGTGTGACTGGCTGGAGACTATAATGCCTGTCCAGAACCGAACCCATAAAAACCAGTTTGATTTAAATCATGAAAAATAATAGTGTTCACGTTGTAGGTTGTATCACCCAGCTATGTCGAAAAATGTTGAATTTAAAAAAATTGAAATAAAAATTGAACGAAGATTATTGAGCCTTGAACCGATTAAACTATGAACTAAACCAGCGGTGGGTACAAAAAACACACTGGCCCGCTCGGTATCCCATACCTGACACAACCTTCAACCTATGTGTCAGGTCCCTCACTATTTCCACTATCTGGAAAACGGGAAAAATCATTGGAGTACTAAAAGTCGGGAAACCAGCGGACCAGTGTGCCTCATATAGGCCTATCACCCTTCATTAAAATACTGGAAGCTCTCCTGCTACCTACTCTGAAAGACCACCTCCGTCCTGCCGGCCACCAACATGGATTCAGAGTAGGCCACAGCACCTCCACGGCGCTCTCTGAACTCACCACCTTAATCACAGCAAACCTAAATAGCAAACGCCCACACGAGAGGTCAATTGTAGTGGCCCTCGACCTGTCAAAGGCTTTCGACATGGTTAGCCATACTACACTTCTACAGGACCTGAATAACAGCAGCCTCCCTAACCATTGGCCAGTTACTTCGCTGACAGGAACCTGGGCCTTTCTGCTCTAAAGTCTTCAGCCACTCTCATGACCACCTGGACGAAAGAGGTTGAACTGACACTAAACATCCATATTAATGGTCAAGTGATCCCAACTGTCAACAATCCAAGGATGCTAGGTGTCACTTTTGACCCCCTCTTCACCTTCGCCAGGCACTCCGAAGGTGTCGTTAAGAATGTCAGCAGCTCGTGGGGTAAAAAGCAGGCACATATAAGGCAATCGGCAGATCAATGGTCAATAACGCTGCACCCATCTGGTCTCCGACCATCAGTGATACACAGTGGAGCAATCGCCAACTTGCACAAAACGCTGCGCTGCGCGTTGCCACAGGGTGCCATCTGATGACCCACCCTTATCACTTGCACCAAGAAACGGAGGTACTGCCCGTCCGCGCCCACAACTCCCTCCTCACTCAACAATTCCTAATCGGTTGCCTTATGGAATCCCACACAAACCAAGCCTGCACTCTCCAAGACGTGACTAGACGAGCCAAGGGGTGACATGACAAAACGCCCACGGACATAAGGCCCATATGAAAAATTTCGATCACTACTTTGAAATATAATTCCAAATTTTTCTGGGCCTTTTGACCGGACATAAAGCCCATGGGTGTAATGTCCGTATTCAAATTTAAGTGACATTAAATGCACAGTGCTGAATATAAAATTTAACAAATTTATGCTTTCCACAGAGTGTTTACAATTTTGCCCCTTTAAAATGGGCATAGAAATTCTGTCCCATTTTGGGCACTTGAGCCACGGTCACCGGCAGGGCTGAAAAGGCACTAATAGTAGGTTGGCAGTGCGGCTGCACTCTGCTGTTTATTAGTGGTATTCATTAAAGCAATTTAGATTTGGTTTAGATTTCGTTTAAGGCTTTAACATTGATTTGATTGAGGCTCGTGAACATCTGTTAGTGAGAAAGAACATCTGACTGACAAGGAAAGCAAGCAAATTATCTGGGAGGCCTATGAGCAAAAATGCAGTCAATGGCGGGTTTCTTTCCGTAAATACAAATAAAATTCGAAATTGGTGTCTTTTGGAAATGAATGAGAAGTGAAACTTTATTTGAATATTAATTGACTCTAATCGCCTGAACAGGTTGCGATGCGGTGACTCCATTTTGGTCTCTACTTTGATTTCCTCCTCGGCCACAGCGCCTCCCACAACAGCAACGGGTGCCAATGTCTCTTTAGGAAGAGTAGATCATCACGGATGGTCTGTACCAGTTAAAGTCCCTAGTTTTGTAACTGGGATTGCTTTGATGGTAAGATCGAAATTGCTGAAGAATCCGAAGCACAACTATGTCTGGACCATTGCGTTTCAACTTGCGCTGGCTGGATACTGCACTTTACTATGCAGTGCTTGAACACCGTTCCGTAGTTAACCTTCTTCTTGGGTTTTGAGATTATCTTGTACTTGAGGGACTCGCGCGCAGCCCGGGCCAGCCTGTCGCTGCTTTTGCTATTCCAAGCATTTTAGACTCTGTCCACTTTAGGCCGCTGATATGCAAGAGACAGCTAGTTCGTTTTCAAATTAAAGCGCCATGTTTCTGGCTATAATTTCAGAGTTTTTATTAAACTGGGCAAAAAGTCCGACGAAATGTGGGCCTTATGTCTTATAATGTGGACATAAGCCCCATAACATTTATAAATTTAATTTCGATGCATACTACGATTAATTTTGATATGGGCCTTTTGTCCGTGGGCGTTTTGTCAGGTCACCGACCCAAGGCGGTACGCGCCGAACTCAAAACTGAGCTTGCCACAGCTCGCCAACTCCTTGGAAATAGCTCTATCAATGCTTCGTCTTACGCTGAAGCAAAACAACTTGCACACACCAACATCGTCTTAGGAGGCAGACCCCCACCTGTCGATCCTGCCGAAAGTCACTCACTGTTGTCGTAAGACAACATGGTTGCAGATGGAAAACATTTGTTGACCATACTTTGCGAGCTTTGCTTACAAATCAACTCTGCATCAAATCTATGAGGCATGCCCATTACGTGCCCTTCCCCTTCTTTTCCCCACAAACAAAGACTTAATGAGGAAGCTTATGAAAAAAACATCGTCGTGTAGGACTAAGCCATTTATGAAAATTCTTCTAAATACGCGGTCCACAAAAGATTTGCCTTTGGTTTTCACCATTTTTGTCAGTCTCCACAAAGCAATTTACCAGGCGTGAACACTTAAGTGGCTCTGGCTGCAGACACCCTCAAGGTGGTAAGATATTTTCTTAAAAGTGTATTGCCCTTTATAGATTTGATCAAAATTCTGTATAATATTTGTTTTAAAATTGAATTTGTCATTCCAGCCTAATATCAATTGAATTTAGATCAAGATATTTTCCTCAAGAGACACATGTATGGGAAATCACAATAATAAGATAACGATTTTTATTTATTAAGAAAGGAAAATGATAAGATTGTTTTAAAATGTATAACATACAAAAACCACCAGCCTAATCTCTACTCCAATCGCATAAACCACAGAATAACCTGAACTGCGCTATCGCTTCGAAATTCGGAGAAGGTACTTGAAGTTTTCTCTTAAATAATATTTCTGCGAACATGGGAATACCTTGATAATATTTTCTAAAGCTGCTTTTACACTTGTCATATTTTTTTAAAGAGACTAGCAAACGATAGTGTAATAGCATATCAAATATCTCTGAATATTTGTTGTTATGGATCTAAATATTTAGAAAATTTAGCCTTCTTTGATGAAATAGTACAAAATCTTTAATAAAGCAGCCCATCCACACACGAATTTGTTCGACAATTTTTTCTGTTTGGCGAAATGTTTGTCGTTAGGAGGTGTTCGTGACAGATTTTTGTGTTCGACGTTTTGTTCACACAGAGTAAAATGTTTCTATCTAGCAAGTGTTCGTGCGAACATGTTTGTCAATGGATAGGATCATTTAAACGAACATATTTTCGGCTCTGTTCTGTTTTTTGGGTCCGACAAACCGCAGCAATAAACCGAACTCCTAATATTTTTGACCCCTCGAACCCGAACCCAAACCGGACCACTTTTTTCGAAAAAATTAGGAACGAAGAATGTAATGTTGGTGAAGGTTGCGCATGTGCATCAAAAGCATTTCTTGATTTGGACGATGACCATGTTATCTCAAAAGATTCCCTGGAGGACTCTATAAAGTATTTTGCGTATAGAGTATAGAAAAATAGCAAAAAAAAATATATTGCTAGACTGTGGGACGCGAACCACAAATTACGAACTCTTAAAGATTTATGCATTTAGAGTTCAGAGTTCATTTGAATGGAGCGTAGTCCAAACATCTGTTTATTGCTGAAGCCAATTCTAAAAACTTCTTAAAAACTGCTGTATTTACAATTACTACCAAGGGATTTGTATTCCTTTTCGTTTTCATTTCGAGCAATGGTTCTGAAATCTTTTGTTTCTTACTATAAAAGTTCAATAAACGTTCCTCTATTATAAGCTCAGTATCAATATTGGCTGCAGTGTTCTTAGTCCCGAGATTTTCAACTTTATTAACTTCTGACCTAAAACAAAGTTGCATATTACAGACATGCTGAAGCTCCAAAAAGAAACTCTTAATGAGAGTTTTCAAAATTCACCTTTAAATAAATCAACTTCTGATTGCGAAGTAGAGAAGTTTATGAAAGCAATAAAAAATATCAAATACACAATCTGTAAATGATATTCCTTCAAAAATTGTGCAGGAGATGTTCTCATCGTCAAATCTTTAAAAATGTTGAAAACGAGAGCTTTAAAAGTATTGCCTTAACTATACTTGCTGTTCCAGCAACTCAGGTATCAGTTGAACGGGCCTTTTTAGCACTTAAGTTGGATCTAAGAGCTAGTATAGGTGAACAGTTCCGTCGAACAAATGTTTAAGAGATTCTCTTCAGAGAAGTTTGACAACCTACTGTTTAGAGATATAAGGGATTTCAATAAAAAAATACAGAAAAATTTATAAAATCTTTATTTGAGTCGACAGACCGATCTATATACAGGGTTTGTCCGGAAAGTAATAGCACTGATTTTCTTCCGCCGCGACTGTATTTCGGAGCGTGCGCGCACCGACTGGATTCGGTAGAGGGCGTTCCTAGCTAACGAACGAGCGTCTGGCCAGTTGTCTGCGAGCAACTGGAGAGTCAGGATAGGCATTTTCGCGCGACATGTTTCTGTGAGTGGTGCAAGCCGGCAAGAGGTTCGCGATTAAATTCTGTGTGAAACTCGGTAAATCTCCGACAGAGACGTTTGATATGATGTCAAGCAGGCTTACCCAGATGTTGCTTTAAGGCCCATACGGACATCCGAAGTTCGTAATTTAGCTAACTTTCCGTGGAACGTAAGAGTAGTGTTACCAGACTTTAAAAAAAATAAGCCAAAAATTTCAGTATTTGGTATATTTAATTTAGTTGGCGGTAGGTCACACTGCTCGATCATCTGTATTTTGTTTTGATGCCAAGTTGATTTTTTGTAGATGATCGGCCACTTCTCCTCAAGCCTTGCTCACAAAATTTAAGTCCGAGTGTTTGGGGTGGAAAAGATCACAAATGACATTCCGCTTTTTCACCGCCAAAATTAAAGTCATTTGTTCGTCATGGAAAAATAATTCAAAACAACTATTTCGCTATTGTTTTTCTGCCATTTTTTTTTCTATGTATTTTTTCAAATTACTTTAGCTGAAAGCACTTCAGCTGGTCGGTGCAGGTAGAAGCAGAGTGAAGTTACATGGTGCATTCTCAATGCTGCGTCTGCTGCTCAAAGCACAATAAGGCCCACAGCCAATTTACATAGTCTCCACAAATGTGCTGTTAAGTGCAAAATTGTCTGTTAAGTGTAACATTTAACTTTGCACCTCCGTACATGCAAAAAGTTCAAGAGGCGAAGTTGTAACTTCTGCTTCTTCTTCCCTCAATTTTTGTATGAAACTTCTCGCAACTTCTGATGTCCGTATGGGGCTTTAGCAAGAAGTGGTGTGTTTCAGTGGCACCAGGTTTTTTTGGAGGGCGTGGAAGAGGTCCCCGATGAAGACCGTGCTGGAAGACCTTTGACTGTGACAAACACCTACAATGTGACTCGTGTGCGCGAAGTTTTGAACTCAGACCGTCGACTAAGTATTCGTTTAATTGCCCACATGTTAAATTTACCAAAACCTGCGGTTCTTGACATTGTGGCGGAGCATTTGGACATGCGAAAGGGTGAACTTGAAAAGTGACTTCTTGTGAAAAGCTAACTGACCAAGGCCGGCATCCCAACGCTTTTGCAGCCGCCCTACAGTCCAGATGTGGCCTCTCCAGGACTTTTTTTTGTTTTCTCGCCTGAAAAGGCAGATGAAAGGCAAGTATTTAGAGACGACAGAAGGGATCCAAGCAGCTTGCACCGCGGCTCTTAAGGTTATATAAATCGCGCTGGCAGCGCTGCATCGAAGGAGAAGGAGCATATTTTGAAAGTTTTTAAAGAGTTGTAACGATTGGCTCAATAGTTTATTTTAAATCAACTCAGTCTTTTCCGGACAAACCCTGTAATTTAATGTTTAAAGATGATTTCATGTAAATGTTGACCACGGCTGCGCCTCAAATGGTTCATAAGCTGGGTCCAATTTTGGCATACTCTCACCAACATATCTCTTCTTGCAACTGTTGCGGACTTGTCGCTTTATCCATAAGCCTTAACATAGCCCCACAAAAAATAGTCTAAAGGCGTTATATCGCACGATCTAGGCGGCCAATAGACCGGCCCCAAATGTGAAATAAAGTGTTCACCGAATTAGCCTCTCAATTTGGCATGTGGCACCGTCTTGTTGTAACCACATGTCAGGCAAGTCCAGCTCTTCCATTTTCCAAAAGAGTAACAGTAAGGTTCCTACCTTCGTCATCTCTAAAAAGTAAATGATGCCACCGGCCCATAATCTACACCAAACAGTGCATTTTTCGGGATACATTGGCAATTCTTGCAATGCTTCTGGCTGCTTTTCAGAGCAAATACGGCCATTTTGTTTGTGTACGTATCCATTCAACCAGAAATGAGCTTCATGGCTGAACACAATTTCTTGGATCTTCATCCAACTTTGCCAGCGCCCATTCACCAAAAGTTAGCCGGTTGTGGTGAGTCGTGTGGCTTCAATTCTTGCAGCTGTATTTTAAAAGGTCTTATACCCAAATCCTTTAAATTTTCGTGAAGAGGCTAATTGCTGCGAACGACGCCGAATCGATCAATCACGGTCATTAACAATACTGGCGAATTTTGATTATAAAATTAATTGAATATTATAGACCAAACTGAACATGTTTGACACGAAAACAGCTGAGCTGCCAAAAACAGTGTTGCCAAAAAGAAAGGTGCTTAAAAATCACCCTTTATGACAAGTGTAAAGGCGGAATATAGAAATCCTGTCGTGTATTGATGGCTTAAGGATATTATTTTTTTTTTCATATAACAATTTCATATAAATAAGACTTTTTAAACGTATTTCGTTAAGCTTACAAAATTGTTTCTATTTGTGAAATATGACTAAATTTTTGATTATAGGCCTTAAGGAGTTCTCAAAGTTAATATATTCAGTTTATAAAATTTGAATTGGGCAAAGCCAAACATTTCTCGCTCTCCCAAGACTCTGTTTTCTTATTTGATTTGCCATATAAAGTTTGCTTATCCAGCCCTAAGAAGACCAATTTTCATTTTTGCTGAATGAAAAATGTCACTGAACTAACCCATCCCTAGAGCTAGTTTGCTCAACTCATATTTCGTTGGCTTACCTGTTCGCTAACTGAGGGTCTAAGTTGCTGCAAAGCCTCCTTGAAGTGCTGATTTCGCACACATAAATCATCCAAGCTGTCGTTTTCCTCATTCAGAGATTGACGGAGAGCAAACATTGCAGCTTGTTTCACCAGTCCAGCCAAATCGGCGCCCGTATAACCCTCAGTTTGTTTAGCAACGGCGTCGAGGTCCACATCATCGGCCAAAACAGGACGTTTGCCATCCTTTAGGAAACATAAAATCAGTATCAAGTGAATCAAAATCGTTACAATGCTCTCTCACCTTGGTGGTAGCCCTGAGTATTTCCGCACGCTCACTCTTTTCTGGCAATCCCACATACAGAATGGTATCCAAACGACCTGGACGCAAAATGGCTGGATCTATAATGTCCGGTCGATTTGTGGCCGCCAATATATAAACACCCTTGCGTTCCTCCACGCCATCCATTTCGGTAAGCAGCTGATTGACAATGCGAGTGCCCGAGTTGTTGCCATCGCCGCCATCGGAGCGCTTGGGGCACAGCGAGTCAAACTCATCGAAGAAGATAACACAGGGGGCCGAGTTTCGGGCACGCTGGAAGCAAGCGCGCACTGCACGTTCGCTCTCGCCCACATACTGAAAGCAGAGTTGGAGTTGAGGTGCATTTGAAAAAATTGCGGCTTGCTCTACTTACCATGTTCATCAGCTCTGGTCCTTTGACCGAGATGAAATTGATGCCAGCCTCGTTTGCAATGGCCTTGGCCAGCAGGGTTTTGCCACAACCAGGTGGACCACAGAGCAACACACCCGAAGGCGCTGTTAGGCCTAAGCGTTCCAATTTCTCTGGATACTTGACTGGAGCCAGTACAGCTAGCTTGAGCTCATCGCGTATATCCTGCAGGGCACCAATATCGTCCCAGGTCGTGTCTGGAACTGTTATAAAGCCCTCACGCTTGGCCGATGGTTGCATCACCATAATTGCGGACGTAAAGTCTTCGAGGGTCAGACAGAAATTGGGATCAGAGAATTCTTCTGGTGGATTATCCAGAAAATTGGTCAGCTCCGCCAAGGTGGGCTCATAGTGTTCATTTTCAGGAGTAAGGTCCAGCCTTGGCTTCTTCGGTTCTGACTCCATTTTTTCCTGTTCCGGCTCTGTGTCCGACTCCTTCTCTTTCGGTGCCTCGTCTTCAGTGGTCTTCTCTTCTACTTCCATGGCGCTTTGGCTTGGCTCAGTAGTTTCAGTTTCACCATTTGTAGCCTCTTTTGGCTCCCCCTGTGGTTTTTCTGCTGTCTTCTCCTGGTCCTTGTTCACCTCTGCTAAAGCTTTGACACCAGCTGTGGCTTCCTCGGCGGGTTCATCATCGTCCAGTGTGACTGTGGTCATATTCATTTCGCTTGCAGCATGCAGTTCTCGGAATTTTTTCATCGATCTACGCTTCACGGCTATGCCTGCGGCCCGGGAGACCAGGGCCATGAGATCAGCACCCACATAGCCGGGCGTCAATTCAGCAATCTTGTCGTAGTTCAGCTTGGAATCAATGGCCAGACCGTCGCATTGAATGCGCAAAATCTCTCGACGCTCTTTGCGTGAGGGTATGCGTATGGCAATCTCATGATCGAAGCGTCCTACCCGTCTTAGCCCAGGATCGAGCACATCCGGCCTAGTGGTAGCGCCAATCACCACCACCGACTGGCCAAATTCGGTGGCCTTCAGATTGTCCAGACTGCTAATCAGCTGCGAGACAATACGACGTTCCATATCCTTGGCCGCATACTGCCGATTGCCACCAATGGCATCGATCTCATCTATGAAGAGCACGCATGGTGAGTTATCGATGGCCTGATCGAAGACATCTCGAATGCGTTCCTCACTCTCGCCCGAAATGCCACCAATCAGCTCCGTGGCGGGCACCTCCAGCAGCGGCATCTTCAATTGGCCGCCAATGGCACGAGCCAGGTAGGTTTTACCACAGCCCGGCGGTCCATGCAGCAACAGGCCACGCGAGGGCATTAGACCCAATTGGAAATAAAACTCGGGCGATTTAATATGAATCAACATCTCGCAGAGATCCTTCAATGTGCTATCCATGCCGCCAATATCCCGAAAACTTTCGGTTGGACGTTGTACTTCCAAATCCTTTTTGTATTTGCGCTGACGTAAGCCAGGTGCAGCACGGTCCATATAGTCGCGGTGATGCTGCTGTTGCTGTTGTTGTTGATGATGTTGCTGCTGCTGTTGTTGGTGGTGCTGCTGTTGTTGCTGCTGATATGAATGGGCTGGTGGGGGTGGAGCATGTTGGTCTTTACGCCCTTCGCTGTGCATTTTGCCCGCCGAAGATGAGCCACCAAGGACTGTAAGCAAAGGAAATTTGATTAATATTTTTTGGGTTAAAGAGCTTAATAAACGTCCCAGGGTAAGATAAGCTTTCCATTTCTTAAAAAAAATATTAACTATTAAAAATAGTTTTATTTCAAGTTCGCTATTTCTAGTTCGTATTTGGAATTATACCAGCCTGTTCCCGTTTTCGATTCCGATCAATTCATGCGGAATCGGAATTGGTAAATGTATTCGCTTCCAAAAATCGACTTACTCTTCGCTTTGACTTTGAAAACACCATTTACCTTATTAGACTCCTTGATAACAAAAAGATTCGAATAAATTCCTTAATCATTTCCGATATAGCACAACTCTTACCAATTTCGATCAATCGAATTCGGAAACGGGAACAGTCCTGATAGATTATATTAATTATAAACCTATTTTTGCTTAGCTAGATGCCCTAGAGCAGTGGCGCCTACATAAGCCTGCAAGAACAAATTCATATGCGGGCTTTCTGTTTTGTTGTTGTCGCGTTCAGATCTCCGATGTCTCTCGCAAACTCGAACGCAAAAACAAAGTTGCTTATGCGTACGTCCGAACGCTTTTCGCTATCCACGGCGGCATGATCCGAACTCATGCGGAGGCTTGTGCGAAGAGACTAAACACATTTTCATTCGCTCCCTGATGTTCAATACAGTAGGGTAGAGACAGATCTGTGTAGCAACGACAACACACACACAAAAACAAAATCGTTTTCTCTTACTATTTCGTATTGTTGTTTTTGCATGAAATATATTTTGCCCATTTGTATTGGATTTGACGCGCTGGTAAGCTCATTCTGGGGACCCCTGCTCTAGAGCTTAAAAGTCCAATAAATACGCACCGTTTTTGATTTGTCAAGAAAATACTTAATCAAGATTTTGAAGTAGTTAAAATGATTTCCAGGAATTTAATTAAGTAAGAAATGTCCACATATTGAATTCTATCCACTGAACCGCACCAATACCGGAGTTCGGCTAGCTTTTAACACCAGTTGTTAACCGAACCGGTGGTTTAAAACCTCTGTAAATCAATTAAGAGTGGGTTGGATTTCACATCATAACACAAATAATTCCTGAATCTTTACTAGTCATTCGACCAGCCGCCGCCTGTCTTACCCTTAAGCCCACAACGCAATAGATATTACAAGAGTCAGGGTCTCCCAAAATTAGGAATGTCCAGAATATGATCGATACATAGAAATATCGATATTTTTGTCCAAAATGTCGAATATCATTATCGCATATTTTTCCGAGGCTATTTATTGGAAACCTAATATTTATTAGTAATATTTTCGTTGATGTTTTTGTTTTAGCGTTCGGTCACACTGTTGGGAATAACTGTTTCTTGTGTTCTGGACATGTGAATCAAAAGGTTTCAAAGTTATTTATAAAATTTAATGCACAGAAATCGCGGTGCAAACTGTGCACTACTACTATAGTATCAGCAGTGTTATCATCCAGAGAGATAAATATTTGTCGTGATTTTATAAATGTTCTTGAACACTTCAAAGAAATCACTAAAAAAAAGTCGTCGAAAAATAAATTACCGTGTGCTTGGTAATTCCATTATCAGTATGAATACATAGTCTATTGTGCGGTATGGAAATGTGTGTATAAAATGTGCTACTGCTCGTCTAACTTCTCTTCAAAGCAATATAATTTTGTTCAAGCCTATTCTGCTTGACCCACGGTTTAAGAAAACTTACTTTGATTGTCAGTAATGCTGTCGATGAAATAATCGAGGAAATCAAAAACATCAAACATGAGACCGAATTAAATTACCAAATTGTTAATAAATGAAAGCAAAGTTTGAAAATTGATTATTGGCTTGGCATTATGCAGCCAGCCGTGGATTCAACTGCTTTGCACACGATTAAAAGAAGTCTAAAAATAGAACCAGCCTTTCACAGCTGCCACGGTGAACTTAGTTTCGATTTTACAATTCCCCAACATCAATCGAAATGAGTTTCACATTTTTCCGACTAACTCCGGAGCATCAAGCCAAATGAGATGAACATTTTGTCGACTTGCGCCGAAGGTTTCACTAAAAATCGGAAATGGCATGGCGTCTTAAGTCGTTAATAATATTTGCAAATGAATTCTTAGAATTCTTTCTCAATCTTATTAAGCACTGGATATTTTTGAAAAATCTCGAAATTTGTCGACGGATCATGCGATTTTCTTCCCAACTTTCTTTAATATAGTGTTTTATTGCAGATAGCGAAGCGTCAATACCATTATCTTTTGGTTGGGTTCCATGTTTGTATGTTTGCCCGTTTGTTACTCAATGGCTTAATGGATTGGGATGACATTTGGCACTCAGATAGTTCATAACCTGGACTTGAACATAGGCTTTATAACTTTTATTTAAATGGTCAAAAAAACAGCAAAATGTGCAAAATTACGATAGTAAATCACATGGTAAAAAAAATTGCGAAATTTTCGAAGAATCTAAGATTAATACGAAGTTGGCATAAATGTGGTAGATTGAACAGTTCAAAACATTGCGAAACTGGCTAATTTCTCGTATGACTTGTATGATTTGTAGATCGATCTTTTAAAGAATCTCAAAAATTTTAAATTTTTCATACCAAAGATTATTATGAAGACTTAAGGGGTAGTTCAGTTCTGGTGACCTGGAAACCCAACAAAAAAGGTCATAAAAATGAAAAAAAGATTTTTGTCACTCCCCCGGTATTCGTTGAAATCATAGAGTCCTATGAATTTCTAAGTGTCAAGGCATATTTCACTGCTTCAAATATAACAATTTGCTGAATTTCATCAGATGGAGCAATTTTTCCAAGACAATTAAACCACCACAATTAAAACAGATACAATAATAGCAGTGTTCGCTTTTGTGGAAAGTTGAAAAATATTTGAAAAGCGCTACTTGACTTTTTCCAGAATTAGCATTCACCACACTCTTTAAGCCTAAGTTCTCATTGTAATCAGAAATTCTCTGCAAATTTACTTTCAAACTTTAATGAGATATCAAAAACTTTAAATTGTGGTTTTTTGTTGAAATTGTTAATATTGGCGTCATCAGAACGCGATTCTTTCAAATATTGAATATCTATATATCCATAATTCAATTAAATGATTGCTTTAATTAGCTTGGAATTTTGTTACCTTGATCAGCACACAATCAAATTTGGTGTTTTGCAATCTTGATTTGTAAAAAATCATCATTTTCACTTACAAATATATAATAATTCCACATTTCAAGCACAATTACTCAATAATCACCCTTTACAGTTACAATTGTCTAAGTAATTGTAAAAGTAATTAAATTTTGGAATATTCACAGAATAATCGTAAAAATTACAATCACGATTATTAAAAAATCGTAATTAGGAATTGTTTTCTCATTACCTCATTGTGTTTTTAGTAATGAAAAGAAATTAAATACGGGAAGTAATGAATACATTACAGCTCTGCTATAAACTTAGTTAGTTTCCGAACGACGCTGGGTATATAGCTAGTTTTTGATAAAGTCAATATAAAGTACTCGATGGTGAACTTACTCCTTTTTTGTGGAAAGGATAGGAGGAAACGACCCTGTCTAAGTCCCGAGCGGCTTCTATATCTGTTTTTTATAATTATGTAAATATCTGTTAGATATTTGATTGGCATCAGAGATCTCTTAGAATAATATCTATCAAGTTCAAGCGAAAGTCATAGAATTTTATGACAGGTTTTCAAAAAGAAACCAGCAAAGAGCAAAGGCTTGTTTTCCATCATAACATGAAGATTTTCAGCTGGACCATAACCCAATCATTTAGAGAATTTCTGTTTTGTTTTATCTAACACCAGCGGAAGATTTGTATCTCCTTTCTGATTATCTTTACCACCATTTGTAGATGTAACTCACATTTCTTGGCATTGGATATACCCGATCCAGAGTTGGAGCTGCTCGATCGACTATCTTGGCGCGCGGCTTGGAATGAGCTCTGAATTACATTCGGTTTGCTTGCTAAACAAAACAAAAAGAGATGCATAAAACATAAATGAATAATACAGTGAATGCGCAGTTGACTTACGTTTTTTGCTCAGGACTGTGATTTCCTGTGGCAGCGTCTCCAGCTGACGCTTAAGTGTGTGCGCTATGTTGCCAGATACGGCTGCTGATGCCGGGGCCAAGCTCGCTCCACCGCCATTTAATGTGCTATTGGGCGACTCATCATCGTTTTCGTCGCCACTCGAAATGTCAATGGGCTCATTGGAGGTGGGTTTGGCTGCCAAAGGCTTACGGGGCTGGGTATACAGGCTGTTCAACATGTTGTTCATGACACTATTACGTGCGCTCGGTTCCAACTCTTCGCTTAGATATTCCTCCTCCTCAGAGCTGCTGACCTTGTCCAAATTGTAGCTATCCGAAATAATGGAAAATGCTAAACAGGGAGGAAGGTAATTAATTTCAGTTACACGTATATATATGCGCCAGATGCGAGTGTATCTGTGCCTGGCGTCATGCGCATCGCCTACCTTGATGCACCAGTTGTCTGAAGGGTCCAAATTTGCGACGCGAATATTCTGGATATTTGAGCATCAACTCCTTGGTCATCTGCTTCACATCCAAATATGTTTCGCCAATATGTTCCTCCAGATACTGCAACAACAACAAAATTGAAGAGTTTACATAGCGAATGCGTCCCTAACCTTGTTTTGTCTGTTTTTTTTTTTGCGACGGCGGCGGCTGCATCTGGCGGCAAACTCATGCCGGCTGCCTGCCAACTGAAACAGTGCAAATTAAATTGCCTTTCAATCTCTTACCTTTTTCACTCGTATCGTTATCAGGTGGTCGTGCAATAGTGGCTTGGCCTTCTTCATATTCTGTGTGGATTAAATTAAATCCAAAACCCCCACACGAGAATAATTTCACTTAACCCGCTCGTCCAAAATGCAAAACGACGCCGCTGCCTCTTCTTCTAGGCTCCACTTACACACACTAAAAAAGCGTTTCCACTTGATCGCGTTTACGAAGGTGAAAAAGTCGCTTCTATTCGAATGAATATATTTATTTTTTGTCACGTATCGAACGCGATTTAAAAGAGATAACGATTAAAAATAATAATTGTTTTTTGATTGCACTTTTCTAAATTCATTTCTCTTTAAAATTTCAAAAATATGTGTCAAATTTAGTAAATTTTATATGTAAATTTTAAAGTGTCGTCGCTGGACTTAAAAATCAGGGCTGCAAACCTTCTAAAATTCGGGAGGGGTTCACTCCGGGGTTCGAATCTTTGAAACTTTTTGGGTTCGGGTTCACGGAGCGGGTTCAGAAGCTCGATGAACCTAGGTTCAGGTTCGAACCGGGGTTCAAGCTTGTTTTGATTTCGCTGACTCAAAAAATGTATGTTGTAAACAAACCTCTCTTTACACACGTTTATGCAAATATTTAGAAACCTGTTCAGATGTCTTTGATCAATTAGGACTAAAAAAATTGAGCGCCAAAAAAGATACTAAGGGCTATTTTACTTTAAAACCAAATCGCGAAAATTTTGAACAATTTAAAAAAGTGACTAGAAAAGCTTTTTATACCTTTGCAACAGGAAGATAGCAAACTTTGCCAGAAGTTTGCAAAAACTTGGAAAAATGGTTTTGTAAAAAATTTCCGACCCTATAAACTAAAAATATTCTTGATCAAGGTGACAAGCTTTGTCGTTTTGGTTTTTGGACCGTCCGTCTTTCTTCAGCTATATTACGTTGAGTACGTGTACACGATTCCATGTAACTGTCCCTCTGTCGTTTCTACGCAAACTAGTCTCTCAGTTTTAAAGCTATCGAACTGAAACTTTGCACAGAGTCTTCTTTTTACTGCACACTGCTAATATGTCGGAACCGACCGGATCGGGTGACTATATCTTATAGCTGCATAGGAACTATCGGTCGAAAAGTGGGTCTTTGTGAGAAAAATTTTTTTTTTTTAATGTTACGTCTCCCACTTCAGCGATATAATTTTGTTTACACAGATTTGTTTTGGCAAAATGTAAACAACTTTTTTAAATATATAAGTCATAACATCTCATTGGGTTTATTTAGAAAAATGTGTTTTATGATGGCGTTCTTAAACTCGATGTATTAAAACATTTGCAAGGGAAATTCGGGAGGGGGGGGGGGCCTTCTCGTTTTATATCATATACACTTGGCCCTCGCTTAACACGGACTCTTTTAGCACGAACTCGGTCTTACACGGTTACAAATTTGCTTCCTTCCTCCTTTTAACACGTTGAAAACCTTACACGATTGCAAAATATCGATATTTTTTGCTGTGAATTGATGCGTTAGTGGTACAGCTTCGGACAAAATGCCACGGAACAGTTCCGACAGTTCGCATTATCAGAAAGGAAGGATTAGGTCATCTATCAGGCCTGTTCCCGTTTTCGATTTCGATCAAATCATTCGGAATCGGAATATTAAATGTTCTCGCTTTCAAAAACCGACTGTGTTGTGACAACTTTTAACTTCAAAATCTCAAATACCTTCAATCGATTCTCTGGAGGGAAAAGATTCGAACGAATTCTTTAATCGTTTCTTCAAAATCACAACTCTTACCAATTCCGATTAATCGCATTCGGAAATGGGAACAGGCCTGTATATTTAAAAAATGTACAAGTAGAGCACGAGCACCTATTTTGGAGAAAATGGAAAGAGCACTTAGTATTTGGATTGACGATAGCTACGAAAAAAAAGATCGCTTTAAGCCAGCGGATCATTCATGAAAAGGCACTCAGGATTTATGAACTGCTCAAGCAAAATGGAGAGCTCCGTTCCAGTATCCAGTTCGAGAAATTTAAAAAATGGTTCTCCATTCATAGCATTAAATTTAAAGGCGAAGCGGCATCGGCCGATGATGGAGCTGCTACTACATACCCAGAAGAAATTTAGGGGTTTATTGAAGAAGAGGAATTATTGCCTGACCAATTTTTCAATGCTGATTAAACTAAACTAAACTAAAAAATACCAAATCGAACTTTTATATCAAAGACTGAAAAAGTAGCTAACGGGTTTAAGGCACAAAAAGATCGTTTTACACATTTGCTGTGTAGTAATGCGCCTGATGACTTTCAAGTAAAGCCAATGCTTGTTTATAGGTCTTTGAAACCCCGTGCGTTTAAAGGGATAGACAAAAGCAAATTACCCGTTTACTGGAAAGCAAATTTCAAAGCTTGGGTAACTGCAGAATTATTTAAAGACTAGTTCTTGAATTGTATTGTACCTGAAGTTGAAAAATATTTAAAAAAAGAAGAACTTACACTTTAAAGCACTTTTGTTGTTGGACAATGCCCCAGGTCATCCGAATGTTAAAAAAATTTCTTCCACCTAATACAACATTACTACTGCAGCCAATGGATCAGGGTATAATTTTCACATTGTCATCGAACGACTACTTAAGTTTAAGAGAGAGTTGGAAAAAATACTTTCGCCTTGTAAGGAGTACTATAAAGAAGCTTTAAAAGCATGCATTTCAAATTTGATATAAATTGAAACATGACCTTCTTACTTTTTACCACTTTTGAGTTTTAAAAAGTTTCACCTGTTAATTAATTATATGAAGAAACTTTTTTAATTTTGAAAATATGAATGTTATACATATATTTAAGGCATATAAATAGCTACTTTAATAAAATTTCTTTGTATATTTGGGACCCATTTTAAAAAAATTAGAAAATTCTAAAAAATGATTTGAAAAAAAGAGAAAAAGAAAGACCCTGGGGCCTTATTACTACCTCTTGCAATAAGTATATGTGTAAAGTTTTCAACAATAGTTTAACAGAACATATGTTCTGGTATGCAAAAAGTCTTTTGTTGTTATCTATTTTTTAGATTTTGCATAATTCTTCTTTGGTCATCATTCTTAGTACCGTTATCATAGATTTGAGTGGCGAGATTTGATTTTCTTGGGAAATAAGTTTATGCGCAAAAACCAATTAGTGTGCATTTAATGGTCGGCGTGCAACAAATTGGATGTGTTTTGATAAAAAAATGAAAAGTTGAGAGTAAATTAAGTAGTTGTTGCAGAAACACAAAAAAATTTTTTTAAATTTTCCTAAGAATGCCGCGTGGAACACATTTATCAGCTGAGGAACGAGGACGAATCAAAGATTGGAACGAAGGTGGGGCTACCATCACTGAAATAGCTTCCAGAGTGTCTCGACACAGAAATACGATAGCTAATTTCTTAAAAACTAAGCTCTATGGTCAGATTAAATGCAGTGGCAGACCGAGCCACATCGACGATAGGTGCAAGCGTGATTAAGCGCCTGGCTGTAAACAATCAAATGTCTTGTACAGGCATTAAACGTCATTTAGAGCTCAATGTCGGTAGAAGACGGATCCATCAAATTTTAACTGAAAATTGTAACCTTAAACATAGTTCCTGGGTGGCTGTACCGATGCTATGCCCACGCCATCAAGCCGCGTTTGGCGTTTGCTGACAGTACAAATTTTTGGACCGAAGAATACCGAAACGTTATTTTTTCGGATGAAAAAAGTTTAATCTTGATGGTCCTGATGGCTGTCATAAGTATTGGCTGACTTAAGAAAACCAAGAGAAACTCGCCTAAGAGGAATCACTGCGTTGGATCACTGATGATTTGGGCCTGTTTCGGATATGCAGGAAGTCTCGGCGTATGTTTTATTCCAATAAGAACAAACTCAGAAATCTATATTCAATTGCTGGAGGGTGAATTAATAGATTTTGCAGACAATCTTTACAAGATAGATGGATTTTTCAACAGGACAACGCTCCAATCAACACATCCAAAGCCACAAAGGCTTTTTTCTTCAACAAAGTACCTGTACTGGAGTGGCCGGCTATCAGAACTGACTTGAACCCAATTGAGGACCTCTGGGGAAACCTCTCAGCCAGGATTTATAAAGGTGGGAGGCAGTTCGACTCAGTTAAGCATTTAAAGTACCCTTTGCTTGCAGAATGGAGTTAATGGGCAATGAAACTCTCCAAAATCTAGCTGATTCCATGCCAAACCGCCTTGCAAAGTCTTAGAGGCAAAAGGAAAGCACATAACTATTACAGTTGATCAAAAGTTTGAACTTAATACAAAATTTTAGAACTATATAAAATGCACATATACTAGCTTGTGTTGCATACACTTCCTGCCAAAGATCATTAAACAAAACTCCATATGTAAAAAACTCACAAAATTTTAAAGCCCCTTAAGTAGCTCTTGTGGTGGTCCATATTTATCAGCAATAATTAAATACCGATAAAATACTAGATCCGTATTTCTCTGTATCGTTACGATAGCTCCCTGAATAATTAATTTTAATTATTTCAAAAGAGGTATCGCATTGTCGATACAATAATAAATATGCGTAGTCGGATGAAATGTATATAATTTTCCCATCAATGATTGAGCGCTATTTTCAGCATAGTTTTGGCACAACACCATGGGACTTCAACCAAATTTAAACTGGGCAATAATTATAAACTCCATCCATAATGGAACGCCCGACATATTTGTTCATCAGACCCCAGGTGGGGTGGCAGTGAAGAACGCATGTTAATCCTTTGTATTTATTAAATGTGAAACATCACTGAGCGTTCTTCATACACCAATGTTTTAATCAGTTTAAACCTAAAAAACAACAGAGTAAAACAGATGCTTCCATGTTTTCTGTGGATTTTGGTGTACATGGGCTTAAGCTTAGCTCAAAGTTCTAAGTCCAGTGGTGTTGCTTTGAGGAGAGCTTACTGAAGCCAGCACTCTTGAAAAAACATCCAGCAAGTGGAGTTGTTTCTGAAAACCTGCTATTTTAGATGCAAGAGAGCGTGTCAGTCTCTTATATAGTGTTTGTATTATCTCATGATCTTTTCTAATTTTATCAGTATTCTAGCTGGCTCTAGGTCCTGAAAAAAAGTTGTGTTTGTTCACCAGCGATGTCATATTTGAAGATTCATCCGAGGATGATGAACAAATACAGGTGAACAGCCTTATTTTTGGTGTACAATAATGCATGCTGTTGTTTCACAGAACAAACACAACTTTTTTTCGGACCAGAGCCAGCTAGAACTCAATTAATTAATTCTTTGTTAATAAATATTGAAGTACTGTAAGGCAGTTCTTAGTTACTGGCTCTAGAAAACTGAGAAGGTAAAGCTAATTGTCTGTGCTACCTGAAGTGGATAATAATTTGAAATAGCTTGTCTCAACACAGTAGATCATCTCAAAACTTAGTAGATCAGCTCAATATAACATTGCATAATACCCATGACCAACGTGTTTGAGAGCAGTAATATTGAAAACAAAACAGTTTTTCTTACTAAAACCCATTTTTTTCCTGAACGAACATTTAGTATGGCAGCTAAGAAGTAGTCATCTGGATCCAGTCGGTTCCGACACATATGTGCGTCAAAATAGCAACGAATGTTTAGCAACGAATTGGAACGGTGGAATATGGAACAAAAATATTTTTTTTGTTTTTAAGTTTACTCACTAACTACTTAACTAATTGAGACAAATTAAATTGCATAATGTTAAGAAAAGCGTAAACTATTGTTTTGAATGAAGTTTGGGTGGATTTGAGCATTTCAGGTACTTAAAATATCAAGTCGAAAAATTGACTTTCCACAAATGGATGAATATCTGGACTCTCAGAGGTCGTGCAGCTATACACGGTATACTGGCGTAAAGATGACATATTCAAGATTATTTTAAATTAAAAATCATTAAAATCGTCCCCACAGTTTTTGAGCAAATCACTTTACAGTGGACCAACCTCGAAATTTCCCCATACAAAATTTGCCAAAAAAATTTAGTTGACAAACTTACATCAATAACTTTCCTCTCAGAGGTCGTGCAGCAATGCACGGTATATTCACGTAAAGAGGGCACTTTCAAGAGTATTTTAAGTAACAATTCATGAAAATTGTCCCCACAGTTTTTTAGCAATTTCATTTACAGTGGACCAACCTTGGAATTTCTCCATACAAAATTTGCCCAAAAATTTTTTTTGACAAATTTACATCAATATCTCCTCTCTCAGAGGTCGTGCAGCAATGCACGGTATATTCACGTAAAGAAGGCACTTTCAAGAGTATTTTAAGTCATCATTCATCAAAATTGTCCCCACAGTTTCTGAACAAATCCTTTATCAGTGATCAAACCTAGGCCGAGTATTCGTTGCTGATAAGGCTGACTTTTCAAACAGTGCTCAAGTTGTTTTTCAGTGTAAGGTGACCAGAGCTACCCAAATTCGTTGCTAATTTTTGCAGAGGTCGTGCGCATATGCACGGTATGCCCCCTGATAGGTAATAATATTAGATAATTTTCCTAATTTTCCCAACCAATTCGTCCCCACAGTTTTCCTGTAAATTAATTTTAAAGTTTCCCTACATTAATCTGGGCTACCAGTGGCCGCAGTATGACCAAATTCGTTGCTATTTTTTAGAGGTCGTGCGCATATGCACGGTATGCCACCTGATAGGTAATAATATTAGATAATTTTCCTAATTTTCCCAACCAATTCGTCCCCACAGTTTTCCTGCAAATTAATTTTAAAGTTTCCCTACATTAATGCTGTCAGCCACCAGTGGCCGCAGTATGACCATATTCGTTGCTATTTTTTTGCAGAGGTCATGCGCATATGCACGGTATGCCATCTGATAGGTAATAATATTAGATAATTTTCCTAATTTTCCCAACCAATTCGTCCCCACAGTTTTCCTGCAAATTAATTTCAAAGTTTCCCTACGTTATTGTCCACCCCTACACTGGCTTTCGGTGGCCGGCATGACAGTCTGGCAACATTGCCATCCTCCGTTATTTTATTTCCAAAGACTCATTAAAAGGATAGACAAAATAAAAAAAATAGGAAGATATTTCGTCAAAATGAGCAGATAAGTTAAAATATAAAGATGCGTAACTATTCTTTAAATATAATTTTGGTTAATATGTTAATTTATGTTAATTTTTAAACTGTTGTCGTCAATATAGCGGCGTCATGACGGCTGTCGTCAATAAAGCCGAAATGCTCGATATGGGGGCTGTTCAAAAAGTTCTCGGTCGTCAAAGTGGGGTTATAATCGGTATAGATGTCATACTGGTGTGAATCTCGCAAACAGTTTTGTGATTTTTTCGACAAAATGGGGCCATTGAAAAATGAAAAATCGATTTGGCTCCTCTTTTTTGTACTTTAGTATAATAAACATTTTATTTAAATTATGATTGATCGTCTGTCTGAACGCACAGATCTAAGAGATATTAAGAAATTGTGGTTTGACATGTACCTGTTTATATTTAATGAATATATCGAAAATTGGGTTTTGCTAAAAGCAATATTGAAAACTGTCAGACATACCTAGTGCAGCCAGCTCCAATATATTAAATATTTTGCAATTTCGAAGATATGTATTCTAAATGGTATTCATTCGCGTAAAAAATCGTATAATTGATTGAAAAAATTTATTTTAAGCTGATAAGCAATAAAATAAATATAATATACTAGCAAAAAGCCCGTCGCGCTTCGCTGCGCCTTTAACAGTATAAAACCAATATCAGAATCAGTTTATATTCAGTGAGAGTCAAATATTTACAAAATTTGAAAATATTCTCTAAATTTGTTTCTTCTGGAGAGCCCAGAAATCGTATCATACATACATAGGCTTGAAGTCAACGTTTTACTACTTTGCTTTTTCACCGTTACGACTTTGCTGCTGCGTTCTTACCACCCCCATCCCACTCCATCCACTTCTTACACAACTTCCACCTGTTTCCCACCCACATCCCTCCCACTTCCCGCCCACATTCCGCCCACATCCCACCCACTCCTACTCCCACCCCTCCCCCCCCCCACCCAATTACCACCCACCCACTTCCCCCCAGTTCTCACTCACTTTCCACAAACTTCTCCTTCACATCGCTCCCACATCCCACCCACATTCCTCTCACCTCCTGCCCACTTCCCACCTACATCCCTCCCACTTATCGCCCAAATATAATCCACTTCTCACCCACATCCCTCCCACTTACCGCCCACTTCCCGCCCAAATATCTTCCTATTTTTTTTTTTATTTTGTCTATACTTTTAATGAGTCTTTGGAAATAAAATAACGGAGGATGGCAATGTTGCCAGACTGTCATGCCGGCCACCGAAAGCCAGTGTAGGGGTGGACAATAACGTAGGGAAACTTTGAAATTAATTTGCAGGAAAACTGTGGGGACGAATTGGTTGGGAAAATTAGGAAAATTATCTAATATTATACCTATCAGGTGGCATACCGTGCATATGCGCACGACCTCTGCGAAAAATAGCAACGAATTTGGTCATACTGCGGCCACTGGTAGCATTAATGTAGGGAAACTTTAAAATTAATTTGCTGGAAAACTGTGGGGACGAATTGGTTGGGAAAATTAGGAAAATTATCTAATATTATTACCTATCAGGTGGCATACCGTGCATATGCGCACGACCTCTGCAAAAAATAGCAACGAATTTGGTCATACTGTGGCCACTGGTAGCATTAATGTAGGAAACTTTAAAATTAATTTCAGGAAAACTGTGGGGACGAATTGGTTGGGAAAATTAGGAAAATTATCTAATATTATTACCTATCAGGTGGCATACCCATACGCCGACCTCTGCAAAAACTTTGGCATCCCACTTTTTAACTTTAATTTTTTATTATATATATAACCGCACCTCAATCCGAATTTGGTCATACTGCGGCCACTGGTAGCATTAATGTAGGGAAACTTTAAAATTAATTTGCAGGAAAACTGTGGGGACGAATTGGTTGGGAAAATTAGGAAAATTATCTAATATTATTACCTATCAGGTGGCATACCGTGCATATGCGCACGACCTCTACAAAAAATAGCAACGAATATGGTCATACTGCTGCCATTGGTAGCCGGCAGCATTAATGTAGGGAAACTTTAAAATTAATTTGCAGGAAAACTGTGGGGACGAATTAGTTGGGAAAATTAGGAAAATTATCTAATATTATTACCTATCAGGTGGCATACCGTGCATATGCGCACGACCTCTGCAAAAATTAGCAACGAATTTGGGTAGCTCGGTCACACTCAACTCGTTTGAAATGTCAGCCTTATCAGCAACGAATACTCGGCCTAGGTTTGATCACTGATAAAGGATTTGTTCAGAAACTGTGGGGACAATTTTGATGAATGATGACTTAAAATACTCGCGAAAATGCCCTCTTTACGACAATGTACCGTGCATTGCTGCACGACCTCTGAGAGAGGAGATATTGATGTAAATTTGTCAAAAAAAATTTTTGGGCAAATTTTGTATGGAGAAATTCCAAGGTTGGTCCACTGTAAATGAAATTGCTAAAAAACTGTGGGGACAATTTTCATGAATTGTTACTTAAAATACTCTTGAAAGTGCCCTCTTTACGTGAATATACCGTGCATTGCTGCACGACCTCTGAGAGGGAAGTTATTGATGTAAGTTTGTCAACTAAATTTTTTTGGCAAATTTTGTATGGGGAAATTTCGAGGTTGGTCCACTGTAAAGTGATTTGCTCAAAAACTGTGGGGACGATTTTAATGATTTTTAATTTAAAATAATCTTGAATATGTCATCTTTACGCCAGTATACCGTGTATAGCTGCACGACCTCTGAGAGTCCAGATATTCATCCATTTGTGGAAAGTCAATTTTTCGACTTGATATTTTAAGTACCTGAAATGCTCAAATCCACCCAAACTTCATTCAAAACAATAGTTTACGCTTTTCTTAACATTATGCAATTTAATTTGTCTCAATTAGTTAAGTAGTTAGTGAGTAAACTTAAAAACAAAAAAAATATTTTTGTTCCATATTCCACCGTTCCAATTCGTTGCTAAACATTCGTTGCTATTTTGACGCACATATGTTTATATTCTAACAATCAGTTCGATTTTCTATTTAAAAGCAATGGATAACACAATTGCCTTCGAAGTTATGAAAGGAGCCCGACGAGGAAGCACAGTTATTTGCTCGGTGAACCACATTTATAAATACAAAAGTATATACAAACGAGAGCGTAAGTTAAAGTCGGCTCTAACCGACTTCGATATACCCGTTACTCATGAAAAACATGTTTAACAGTGTTCCTGCGTTCCATAGTGTGACCATCCGAAAAGTATGCAACATTTTTTTATGGTGGGTGGGGTGGTAGCGGGGGGGCTTGGTTCACTTTTTTGCTCATAACTTGAGAACCGTTCATCCGATCTTTATCATTAATTCGGCAAATCGATTTATTTTGCCAACTATCTATCACTAACTATCTCTAGAAGGTAGGAATCGTCTATCTTTAAAACTGTGGGAGATATAACGTTTTTCCAAATTGCGGGGGCGGGAGGGGGCGTGGCCAAAATTTGAAACAAACTTGATCTGCGTGCAGATAAAAGAAGCATTTGTCCCATACATGTCAAACCTCTATCTCTTACCATCTCTGAGATCTAGGTGTTCATACAGACAGACGGACGGACGGACAGACGGACGGACGGACAGACGGACAAGTCTATATCGTCTCGGCTGTTGATGCTGATCAAGAATATATATACTTTATATGGTCGCCAATGATTCCTTCTGCCTGTTACATACATTTGCACGACTTTAGTATACCCTTTTTACTCTACGAGTAACGGGTATAAAAACGAAACTCCGTGCCAATGAAAACATTTGTGTGTTACGAAGACGGATGTACTGTTTCCATTAATTATAATGAGACTGACAAAGTGTGCACAAAAAACTTATCATCAGGAGAACACAAGCACCCAAACCAAGAAAAACGGATCCAGGAGTTCAAGCTAAAGAACAATATCAAAAACTCAATAGCTGTGCCTACTGTGCAAAGTAATAGAGTTCGCTTGGTATTCAATGAAGAATGCATGAAAAGCAAAGAAGCTGCTCCATCAGTTAATTTTAATAAAATGCAGCGCAATCTAAGACGTATTAAATGTGAGGCAATGCCAAAAGCACCCAAATCTCCATCCGATTTTTTGGAAATCTTTGGGAATAAATTGCATATGTCGGAGTTCGGAATGTGTGAAAGCAAGATGGATGAACCTTTTTATCAAACAACGATAACAGAGGGGAAATTTTCGTATACAATGTTTATTTCACTTCCCATTACGAAAGTCATCACATCACTTATACCACCTGCAAGACGTCATTTCTTAATGGACGCCACATTTTCAATTGTTCCGACTGGCGATTATAAGCAGTTGCTTATCATATACATTGGGTACCAAAATCACGTTAGTACTGAACATACAGTCTTATTATGAAAACCATGTTCTCAAAAGTTTTGTCATAAAAAGCCCATTCTCAAAACATGTAAAAATTATTTACATAACAGTACTTTATTATACACTTGAAAAGTGTATTATAATTTTGCCCAGAAGTTTGCAACGCATAGAAGGAATCAACTCCGACCACATAAAGTATATATATTCTTGATCAGCATGACGAGCTGAGTCGATTAAGCTTTGTCCGTCCGTCTGTCCGTCTGTCTGTTTCTACGCGAACTAGTCCCTCACTTTTGGAGCTATCGAGCTGAAACTTTGCCCAGAGTCTTCTTTTTACTGCACGCTGCTAATATGTCGGAACCGACCGGATCGGATGAGTACTTCTTGTAGCTGCCATACAAATGTTCGTTCGGAAAATGGTTTTTAGTAAGAAAAACTGTTTTGTTCTCAATATTACTGCTCTCAAACACGGTCATGGGTAATATGTAATGTTTTGAAGCTGATCTGCGAAGTTTGGTCGAAGTCTCTAACCGTTGAGACAAGCTATTTCAAGTGTATCAAAACTTCGGTACAGACGAAGTTAGCTTTGCCTTTCTCGTTCTAAAGGGTAATTTTTTAAGAGCTATAAGAAAGTTAAAAAAAAACACATAAAATTCAGAAAAATGCATGAAATCTTTATTTGAATCGATAGTACGGTCCATATAATAAATTGTTTGAAGATTATTTCATGCAAATGTTGACCGTGACTGCGCCTCAAATGGTCCACCCGCTTAGTCCAATTTTGACACACTGTTTTGGGCTTGTCTGTATAGACATGAGCTTAAACATAGCCTCACAAAAAATAGCCTTAAAGCGTTAAGTCGCACAATCTAGGCGGCCAATTCACCGGTCCCGAACGTGAAATAAAATGTTCACCGAACTCGCCTCTCAATAAGTCCATTGTTGCGCGTGCTGTGTGGAATTTGGCACCTTCTTGTTGAAATCACATGTCATGCAAGTCGAGCTCTTGCATTTTAGGCAAAAAATAGTTGGATATCATCTCACGGTAGCGCTCACCATTCTGCTGCGAATTGCTTAACACTGGCCGATACAGCTGCGATATTTTCTTCAGTTCGCTATCTACGTAAGCGTGTTGGTGATTTAATGTCCAACAATAGCCCGAATAGCCGCTTCAGTGGGTCGATTAAACTGACCGTAAAATGGAAGAAGCGCGCGATGAACTTTCTTAACAGAGCACGCATTTTGATAATAAAATTCAATAATTTGCAAGCGTTGTTCGTTTGTAAGACGATTCATGGTTAAATTACAGACCAAACTGAAGATGTTTGACAGTGAAACAAAACCCGAAACGTGCGTGAGCTGTTTAAACCAGTGTTGCCAAAAAGATAATGAGCTAAATTCACCCTTTAATAGATCACTTTTGAGCTGCTTTAAATACTTAATGTATTGTTTTATTTATACGAAGTACTGTGACCAAAAAATAATATTTATGTCACCTGAGAACAGTCCTTAAGAGTCCAAATCGGGTCTGAAACGAAACATTTTATCTTTCAATGTTTACTAAATATTTTTAAATACAAAATTCACTAAATCAAATTTAATGAATTTATTGATGCGCTTTTCATTTCAGGTATTTTCGTTTGCTTTTACCTTATGTCAAAATAAAAACGCAGAAGAGTATTATCATATTTTAAATTATCAACACAAACATATTTTCAATGGATCCAAATTCTTTCCATACGGATTATGAGAGAGCTATGCGAATTGCCATAAAAAGAACATTTCCTCAAACAAATGAAAAAGGTTGTTGGTTTCATTACTGCCTGGCGTTAAGACGAAGAGTTCAAAAGTGCAAAAGACCTGGCCGACTTGATTCGGAAAAAATGACAAGGCTCACCGCGTACTAAGAAAAGTTCATGGTATTACCTCTCTTATGTCCTAACGATATAAAAGAAGCGTTCTCTATTTGTAAGATGGAAATTTATGCTAATATAGCATTTGCCGTTCCTGATGGAGGAACATTCTTTGATCCGTTTATAAACTACTATTTTGAAAAACAGT
>JAEIFU010002058.1:0-51606 GCA_018904235.1 Lordiphosa stackelbergi
ACCCCTTATTAGTACATTCGAATCTTATAGAAAGAATATAACAGAATCACAATAAATAAGTGAAAAATACGAATGTGAACACTTTTATGACATACTGTAGATTCGAGAAATTATATTTCTTGAAGTTATACATTATTTCGCTATTACCATATCTTATGATTCAACCATTCGCGCTGAGAACACGCTGAGAACAGAAATACGTTCATTTTGGTAAATACATTGATAAATCTTGACTTGTGTACACAAAATCAAAATGTTGCTATTCACTTGTCAGCTTAGAATGTACATTTTCAGTGATATCACCAATTTTGAAAATGTACATAGATGTGTCAATAGAACTAGGCTGTAAAAATACTTTAATAAAACACACTATCAAAATCCTGCGCTTGTATTAGTTGTAAATCGCTTGCGTGCTGCAAGTCAACCAACTCTCTGAGAGTCATTCGCACTATGTGTGAGAGAAATGTGAACTGTCAAATGACCATGAGCATAAGGCTTTTATGGAACTCAAGCAAGCCTTAAAACATTCTTCGAGAACTTATTTGAACACCTGTTTTTATTTAAGAAGGAAATACACCACAAAACTTGTTAAACCTCAACAGGTAGCACTGCATATGGTTAATTGTAACGTGTTAACTACGAATGACGAAGAAACAAAAAAGTTGCTGAGTAAAAAATTATTCACTTGCCAAAGCAGCAAATATGTTTTCGTTATCAGCGAATTTTGTTGCCTTGGAAATGCACTTTAAATTCACATGAACTGATAAGAAAATATATGTAGACAAGTTGCGATGTGACATCCAACAAAATTTTTTTTGTTACATAATTGGTCAGCTGTTGATCGAGAGTCTGATACTTATATAAACTATACAAAAAGACTATTAATAAATAAATAAATGTGTTGCCAAGTTCGTGGTTAAATTTCATACACAGCTGTCTGAGAAGTAATCAAGTTCATTGACATCTAGAAACTCTGATTGTGGAGATGCAGTCGTTATACAAAAGGGAAATTATATTGCCTGATTATAAGATTCACTTTTAATAAGGAATGATGGTTTATTTAAGAACTTGCAGTAGAACTTAAATAGATATACTAAGATTTAAAAAAAGTTTATGTTCGAAAAGTTATTGAAAATTTTTGTTTACCCCTTGAAAAATGAGAAAACTCTTTCGATTGCTTTAGTTTCTTATTTCATAATTTAGCTAGTATCAAGAATTGATAACATTTTATTCCCGTGGTTTTTTAAATTTTTAGCAACCTCAATTTTTAAACTCAATCCCGTTCCACTGTATATAGTGGATCTCGTGGAAATCCGGACCCATTGCTAGTTTGGACCAGTGTACACCACTGAAAAGGTTCTTTATTTCTACAGCAAGGAATAAATTATCTCCGTTTGAATTTTAATTGCTTTTTTTATTTATTTTATTTTTATATTTTAATTAGAAAGTTTTAGCCTGTTCGCCTAAGTTTATTTTACTCATAAACTCTGGAGCAATACTATAGCCGCACCTTGTTTTTTCAGTGTACGCATAGAAAGAATAGAGGTAGAAAAACTTTGCGATTACCGTTTGAAAGAGCGTTAAAAATAAGAGAAAATAAATGATAAACATTAATACTCTCAGTGCAAAAATCAACAGTTTCATTTCCGTTTTGTGAGAGGTGCACTACTATAGCCGCACTTTACTAAACTAAATAATTTATATAAAAATGTTAACTAATTAATATATTTTTATACCCTGTAATAATGAGTGTAACCTCCTTAAACACTAATTAACTCATAGATCCTATTCGGCGTACTGTCCACGAGGTTTTTTAAACCACTAAGGCACAGTTCTTCTCATGCCTTAATTATTGCCAATTTGAGGTCCTTAGTACTATTGTACTTAGGGCTTTGAGCATAAATCCTTCGGACCAGCAACGCTCACAGGTTTTCTATCGGATTCATGTCCGGGGGGCACGCGTGTTTACTTGTCCTGTTGAAAAATGAACTTTTGACGCTTTCGACCGCGAAGAAAAGGCAATAAATTCATTTTCAAAATGTCCTCGTTCTCCCTTGAGTTGATATGAGTGCTTGGAAATGCCAGTTCCAATCATCCACACTCGCAGAACGCAGCCCAAACCATTAATGATCCTCCTCCAAAACTTCTCATAGAAAATTACAGAGGCTTCTTCCTCAAATCCCTCCAATAGTGCGAAAACCCATCAGGACCGTCCAAATTAAACTGTTTCCCATCCGAGAAAATGATCTAGAAAGATAAATTAATATTTGCATTGCTTTATAAAAACTTTTTATTTTTGACCAGTCAGTTTCATCCGGGCTTCTTTATGGAGATCCAGTAACCTTGCTGCCACCTTAAATATTCGTAGCACTATGTTTTCAGATTTTATTAAAGAGGCACTTTTAGGCCACATTCAGCAGCTAACGCATTAGCGGTCCTTTATGAATTGCTTTCAGCACTCACTAATCGGCGCTGGTCACGCTGACTTGTCTTCGGCTTACGTCCTCCGTGTTTTTTTTCCATATTCAATTCGGTTTTTTACAAAATTATTTCGCACTAATTTGTTGAATTTATGAAATGAGCAATTCTCACTTTTAACCGCCAGAAATTGGTATTTCTCACACCTGACAGCACTGGCCCACTTGGCATATTTACGAATTTACTACAAAACGTTACTCCACCAAGTGTACGTCAAAAATTCGCCGCCAGCAAACACAGAATAAGAAATAAAATTGTGCGGCTATAGTAGTGCATCTCTCACAAAACGAAAATGAAACATAATTGTTGATGTTTGTCAATTCTTTTCTCTCTTTTTAACCCTCTCCCAAAACCTAATATCTAAAATTTTTTTACTTTAATTTTTCTAACCTTAGTGCGTACACTGAAAAAACAAGGTGCGGCTATAGTATTGCTCCAGAGTTTAGCTATGTGTCACAAGGAACACAATTCTACAAAGTGGGATTGAAGAACCTTTTTGAATCTATGTATCTTCAGTCGTTTTTGCAGTTAACTAAAGATCACCCACTGCCTGCTCATTTCTTAACTTATTGGGAAAGTCAACCGAATGTTTTTAATATTTAAGATATTCACCAGCCCTCGTAAAAGCGTAAAACCAAAAAGTTTACTTCACAGTAACAAAACACTTAGGAAAAAATTACCCACTTTTTGCTGCCCTGGGGATTGTATAAAAAAACAGCGTTAAAGTGTAAAGATGTGAAGTGTTGTAAAATTATTCAAAGTATCGAAAAAAAAACACTTTGAATCGAGATATTTCGCGATTTTTGTCTTCAAAATATGCGGTCACACCTACAATAACTCAAATTTTTTGTCAGTTTAACTGCATCTGGCCAGTAAATAAATTGAGACATCTTCTCTCAAAATAGCTACGAACACTCTGTCTGTAACAACAGCTAGAGAGCCGTCTTTCACCTACTGTAAACATAGTACTTTTTCCTTATTGAAAAAAAGGTGATACCTGTAACTCAAGTTCCATTTGGGGTCGAAATACAGTCGACATAAAGCATGTTGCCGCACGGACCCATTGGTCATTGCAGTTGACTGATTTGGGCTCACAGAACTTGGTTTCTCGCCGACATCATGAAATTGCAGTAAGATCCTCCATAAGGTCGTCTATCACTTCATCGACAGCATCATGGTCCATATGTAAAGATTTTTTATGTATTCATATTTCTTCATGCTCGTATTTAGCTTGATTTGTACACCTACAAACAATGCTTTACATTCACGTATTAAACTTTGACTCACAAGTGACATAAAAATTCACAGCCTGTCAAAAACAGCTGATTTACGCCACAAATTACGAGGGTAAACCTTCTAGGGGCGTTCAATAGTTACGCGGGCTGGTGAACACCCTAACTACATTCCCATGCTTTAAGATGAGTTTTTATACCCTGTACCCATTAAAAATGGGTAAAAGGGGATCATGAAGTTGTGCAAATGTATGTAATAGGGAGAAGGAAACATTTCCGACCCCATAAAGTATATATATTCTTGATCAGCATCAACAGCCGAGTCGGTTTAGCCATGTCCGTCTGTCTGTATGAACGCGTCGATCTCAGAGACTATAAGAGATAGGGACCAAATTTTTCCATGAACATACATAGGTGTATACCGTACCCTGATCGAGTTTGTTTCAGATTTGCAAAATTTTCCCCCCTCCCCCTTAAACCGCAAAAAACTGTCAGAGCCACAATTTTAAAGTTACAACATCGTCAACTTATTTTTGGCCGTATATCTATCTATTCTAAAAAGCGCAACATGATCCGATCAAAAACACCAAAGTTATTCACTAAACAAAAAAAATTTTTTTTTGAAAGTCAGTCTAACGAATACTCATTTTTCAAACAGATACCTCAGATATCTATTTTCATAAGCAATCTTCCACTTCTCTTCATTTTCTTTCACCTATGCTCCAGAAATGTGTATTTAATCTACTTCACCTCACGTCTGTTTTTTGCTAAACAAGCTAACTATTTACCTAAATATGATATCAAATATAATGTATTACTTAAATATTTAATAAAAATTCACACCTACCTCATGTATTGTTCAGACAGATAACGTGATTTTCGTATTTATTGTAGTCCAATTCACACCTACTAAGCAAAACGTAATCAAAATTAATCATTGACAGAGTTAGATAGAGCACGAAATATATCATATAATGATATGAAATTTATGTTTCTGTGGTCATTGAACGATATTTCGTGGTGATGGGCCATAAAGTTTGTTGATAAGTGCAACTGACAAATAGCAAGGTGATAAATATGGAAAATTTGTAGGACTATCCAAACGAAAGTTTGATTTAAGATTTGTGGAAAATTTTCAAAACAAAATTTAAATTGTACGTTTTTTGTTGTTACAAGTGTTTGTTAGCATTGAAAGGGTGAGAAGAATGTTATCTTTGCTTTGTTTTATTTTTTATATTTATTTATTAAAGCCGACAAATATAAGCTGTGAAGCCCAACAAATAAAAACTAACTAATAATGACTCCGACACGATGGGGGAATTTTTATTTGCTTGTTGTTTGTAGATATTTTTGTTGTTTTTGCTTTTCTTGTTCAAAATATCTATCAGGCTGGACAAGCATTTCTTCTGCTGAAGCTGATGATCTCTCAATTCTCTTTAAATATTTTGTGTGTAACCTACATATTGGTGACCCCGACTATTGCATATTCTTAGAACTACCCACTATGTATTCTTTTTGCTGCTCTGTTAAATTTGTTTTCCCCCCTACAATTAGTTATGCAAATTCATCTTTGAAATGAATATATATTTCTTTTTGTGTTATTTTTTTTGACTCACAATGTCAATGTCAAGTTCATTCACATATGTCACAGACATAGGTGACATATTAATTGGCCTGTTAATTATATTCCAGTGTTCACATTTAGATGTTACAATGCATGATGTACATTTGTGTAAAGCACGTTGAATTTGTTCTATTGAAAAACTGTTGACAGGGTTATTTTTCAAATTTATATGAAGGAAGTGTTGTATGAAGGTGAAAACTAGTAATGGTGCAATAACCTCAATAATTTACTTTGCATTGTTTCCCAGGTCTAAATTTTTTACTTAATTAAAAATTTTAAAGGCGTTTTTATTAATAATGTATTCATTTGGTGAATTTCCGCTATTTGATGAATTCAACCGCAAAAATACTATGTAAATTTTTTGCGCATTTTGTTAAAAAATGATATGAAAAATGCTAAGCGTTCGTTGCACAATAATACTCGTACACTACAGCTCTACAGCTCATAAGATAAAGTTCTAGTTCGCTTTGTTGTCAAGTGCCAATGCGCATGAATGCATGAATGAACCAAAATCCAATTTCCATATAAAATTTATGCAAAAGTCGCGTAAGGTGATTTTTGTTGTTGTTGTATTTAATGAGCACAACTGCGCCCGATAAAGTACAGTTTGGTCTTGCATTAACTGTGTTAGTTTGGAGGCAGATCAACCGTTTTGACCAGAAGTTTGAACTTTAGATTTCTTAATCGGTTGGTTTAAAGTACAAACACTTGAGCTTATCACTAAACAATGTTTAACAGGTATAAAATATGACGTTATGTTAGCTAACGGTTTTTTGTTTTAATTGTCTTAAAATGAGATGTGGCTAATAATTTGGTTTTTAGAGTGCATTTTTTTTTTACAGATTTTGTGAAATGTTTATGACTTTGTTTGTATCTCTACGGTATAAATTACTAACTGGATTTTGTCTTAGACTGGTTTCTAAGCTATACTTACTTAACGAAATTATTACAATTGCAAGCAATATTTGTATAATTAGTTTATTGTTTAAAAACATGTCCATCAACATTGTACCTTGATTTTGTTGTTGAAATCTTCACTCTTCCTCTCATTTTGATTATCACATTCCGCCTTGGCTCACCCGGTGAAAATTTCCACTTTCCACAACGTCAATATTTGCGTATTATTACAGTGTACAGATAATATATTAATATACAAAACAATGTAATATTCCTCTTTGCATGCATATATATTGAATTTTGATTGATATTCAGGGCAGATTGTGACGTAGGTACTTAATTGTCAATTGATGGCAAATGTTCAGAAACGTAGCTCTGTCGGCAAGTTATAAGCAAATATGCTACTATATAATATGTATGTTCTACTTAATCAATTGCACTCTCTCTCTCTCTCTCTCTCTGTGTGTGTCTTTGCTATCAGTTTTTGTAATCAATAAAGCGCAAAGTGTGAAAAAACAACAAGCTACGCACTGTGGTAAAATATTTTTGATTTTAATTATAGTTTCACTGTGCCGAAATCAGAGTTTTAGAAGGTAACGCTAAGATTCGTAACACCGCCCGGTGGCCCAGTTGCTTCTAAATTCTCAAGTTCGTATTCTTCTTAAAATTTTTCAAGATGTAGCGACGCGTCGGCCATATGAGCAAAAAGTTTGCCATTGACAACTGAGAAAATAATTGTCTCTCTCTAACAAACAGTGAAAATAACTTCGGCAAGCAATCGGTATGAATTGGCGAGTATGTTCGTGCCCCAGGGTCTATGGCTGGGGAACTCTGGTATAGAGAGAGCGGACAGAGAGCTTTCCAAAGCTTCCCTATTTTGCTTGGCCGCTGCCGACTCAACAAGCCCAGGAGCAGGCAGCTTTAAAGCTCGTTGTTTGAATGTGCTTAGCATGATACAACTTTATTCCTTTGATTCACAGATCTATTGCAATGGCTAAAAATTTTGCTGACCCCAATTTTATATAAACTGTAAATTTCAATAAATGAAACCTTTTTATTATATCGATACAAGTTTTGACTTAAATTTTCCAAACCCCAGTTAAAGTCAGGTTGCATAGATTGAAGATACAACACCAATAGCTATCACTTTGTTCAGTTATTGAAACGTTTTATGGCAGGAACTGCTGCTTCAATAAAACTAAACCATTAAATTTGAAGAATTTTTAGAAGAGTAGATCCAATTGTTCTTTTGTAAAGGCTTTTACGGACATGCAAAGAAAGTAATTAAGCTTTCTTCGTCAAATACAGAAATATTTCGTCAACGTAGAACATAACTCTAGTGTGACCAGACTTAACAACAAAACTTTGTATTTTTAAATTAACTGTTGCTAGGTCACATAATCAATCAACAGTTTTTTGTTTTAAATCAGCGTTTCTCAACAAGAGCGAAGCCAAAAAGTGAGAGTGTATTGGTGTAAACCCCAGCAAGCAATTTCCTTATAAAAATAAGCGTTCAAAGATAAGCAAAAGGCTTATAAAACGGTGCTGTATTTCTAATCAAGTCGCACCCATCTTTATATGCTTAAAAAAAGACGATTGCAAAACATGTTTTATAATTCATTTTTATACGCTTTCCGCAAGCTTTGTAAATTCGGTTACAAAACACCTACTGTTAGTAAAATAATTAAGCGTTGTAAACATTTATTTCGTGAGTATTCTGTATGGCAAATTTTATAATTTAAACATTAAAATTAAATTAAATTAGCGTTTTCCATGCTTTTAAGGGAAATACAAAGCCCTCTTTCTTGCCTTCATTTCGCAAGTAAAAGTAAAAGTTGCAATGGAATTTAAATATAAATATAACCTTTATAAGCTCCAAGAAAACATTGTTACTTACGACGAATGGCAGTGGCGACAGTAAATTTTCTTACACTTAATTTTTTTCCTAATAAAATTGCCGTTGACCTTGAATAAATTTAAGCCCGCACTTACTTTTTTGAACTAAACAGAAATAGTTTCATTTATAGCCACAAAAACCCCGGTTTGAATGCTACTCTGTACTCAAACTATTGGTTACTGTGTTAGAAGCGGGGAGGAAATCTCTTTCACTAACATTAGCAAAGCCAAGATTGGGGAACACAACACAATCACAGAGGTACTGGCAGCCAGCACTGTTCTAATGTGTGCCGGATTATGCTGTCAAGTGGCTTAGGAATTCCCAAACGATTATGGCAGCTCCGGCATGGAGTAAGAGTCGTTGGGGCCAGTACATTAGGCGCAGGTCACTGAAGATTTGGTAGAAGTACCAACGAAACAGCTGTATGACATCCTAGCTTCCTTTATGGTGTGTTGTGTTCCTGCTTTTTAAAGTTATGTGGAAACATAACGAGACCTAGAGCCAGTGTACCATTGATGGTTTAAAAATGTTCACTTGTTAGCTCTTCAGAGAAAGACAACGAGAATGAGATAGACAATTTTTTTCTTGCCTTTCTTCACATGCGCAAAACGCTTACCATAGCAAGTGTTTCGTAATTGTCGTAGCCTGCCATACGACAACGCAATCTTACTTTAAGCTTGGTTTGCAAACCGCTTGCTAAATTGCTGACTGGGGCACAGTAAATTTGCTTCGACTTGTCCATCAAAGGCTAGCCAGCGTCTAAAACGCCTTTTGCTCTTTTCTCCTCAGCTTCGGCATGCGTTCGGATTCGGAATGTGTAAATAGCGAAGTTTGTTCGGCCCCCTGGGGAGATCCGGTGACCATAGCTGTTTTAAAATAAAATTAGCAACTTCCCCTCTTCTACCAATAGATATGGAAACAGTTTTGATATGATAGTCACAGTTAACATAACATTTATTTCTAAAGGAGCAAGTAATTTAAAATGAAACTGTAGTTAATTGTCGACCCAAACGGTGCTAGCTTAAGCTTCTCGTTTTTAATTTATCTTCTGTTGATCGCTGATGGCTTAAAAAGTACAAGAAGTGACATTTTGTGGCTTCTATGTTAGACTCCACAAATGTGCTGTTGAGCGCTAAATTAATTCTTCTGATTCTTCTTTCCTCAATTGGGTTTTGAATCTTCTCGTTACTTTGCATGCTGGTAGAGGCGTTAGAAATAACTGGAAACATTGGACCAAAGATAAAAGATTTGACGAAATAGATGTCCAAAAAGTTTTCATTTTAGGCCAAATCTGTTCCAAAAACGGATTTCAAATCAAAAAAATGCTTGCGAAAGTAAAAAATTGGCTCTACTAATTTACAAAGCAAGTGTATACAAGAAGCCTGATAAGTCGATAAATAACTCCTAGACATAACAAAAAAGCTCCAAAAACTCGTGTAATAATAATAACAATATGATAAGTGATGTCCCCAGTCTATAATTTAGAAATTTTTCAATTAATAATTTAGCAAATCAATTTTTCAGCGTTGAAATTCGTGTTTAGCCACAGTGCAAAGATTTTTTTTTTTTGGAGCTTGCCTTAATGAATAGTTTTGTACTTTGTTCTATCTATATTATGTAAAAGTACTATTTGTCTGTATGTAAAAGAGCCATAACCTTGCGCGTGCTAGAATTTGTAAATTTTTAATAAAGCTTTTTAATTGCCTGTGGAAAATATTATTAATTAATGACTGACTTGTGACTTCCACTGAGTCTAGTTTTAATTTCAACAATTTGCACGCGCTGACCACAACGACTGTTTGCATTTAAAAACGAATCTATTTATTCTCAAATTTCGCTTAAACATTGCATGTCTAGAGAACCGTGCTGTCTACACTTACTAGCCACTTACTCCCATAAACAATTGAGGGCGATAGACGAAACACAATATGAAGCTAATGATGATGATATTAATGATTGTTAATGTTTAGCTCTTGAATCTCGTGTGAAATTGTCAGACATAAACAAAAGCAAATCTCTGGTTACAAACAACTTGGTAAACAATAATAATAACAACAGCAAAAAATAATCTAGATAAGTTCAGTTAAGTACTTCATAAAAGGCGGCAAAGTTGTTAAAAAAAAATAAATTGTAAATAAATATTTTTTAGGCAATTAAAAATTGAATGGAAAATTTATAGCTTGTTAGCCTTATTTATGATCTTTTGATAAATATCATATTTTGAGGTGGGATTCAAAAGTTTTCAATAGTTTTTCAAAGATTTCGCGGGGTAGACAAGTTCCAAAAACAAAGCGCTCTATTGATGTAGCTTTTTGTATGATTGTCTATTGCAGTCACAGACTACTTTGTCAAAACAACCAGAGTAGCTGCAACTTACTATCTTTTCACTAGAGCTTGAATAACATGATGTAATTTCGTTAAAAGCTTATAAAGTTACTTCATGCTTGACATTGTTCCCTCCCTTATCACATGATCTCCGAATACCAATTATAACTAATGATATTTTATTAGCACACTTTTTACAGCTGGTTCAGATAATAACTTTAACTAACTAATTATAGAAATTTCTCGCTTTCAAAGAAAAATCCCCAGTAATTGAAGTGCCCGGACAACAGAATAATCAGCCCATACCTTTACTATAGAACCAAAAAAATAGTAGTAGTAAATGAATTAATTGCTCGTTTACAAACAATTTTCCAAATGACTTTTGTCATTGTTTGGCCAGAGAGATAGAAAAAGATAGAGGCATAGGCATGATGGGGAAGGCTTCTCGATAAGTGAAGTGTTTACAAGTTAATTGATATAATGGGGAGGGGTAGGCCATGAGACACATTCTGAGTCAACAGTATTTTGTGGGGCAAGGCAACAAGTAGGAGTACAGGGGAGTTGCTTAAACCTCGATTGCTCACGTATTAACGTAAATTAGCATATTAATAAACAAGATAAATGTATTAAAAGAGCACAAATAAAACAAAATACTTGTGCGTATAAACAATTTAAGTGTTACATGGACAAAGCCAACATTTCATGCGGAAGTCAGAACCAGCGTATTTGTAAGCGACATAGCTTGCATTAACAGGTGAAAACCGGTTGCATTTTAAGGTGATTAAGTATGCTTAATAATACTTACAGACTGGCTAATAAATTACAATTAAATTAAAGTGGAGAGAAGTTAAGAGCTAAGAGGAGAGTTTATTGATACGTGAGTAAGCAAGTGATTACAAAAGAAGTAAGAAATAATTGAGAAAATAGGTCAGAGAAAGGGGGGAAAAAGGGGGTTACCGTCGTAAGTCACTATTTGCACAGTTTAAGAAACATTATAAATAAAGCTTTCTTGAGGACGTTCCCTTATATGCTTAAAGTATGCCCCAGTTCAAGTTCAAGTATAAAAGGGATGGAATTTATATCGTTTTTACTTAAAATAAGCAAAATCTTTTGATTATAAGAGTGTTGAAACGAAACGTTGACCACAAAATACCCTTTTACCCTTGATTTTTGTGTGGTCATATAAATTTGTTTGCATTAGAAAATCGATTTGTGCAAACAAGATGAATTGTTAAAATTTACTGTCTGTTGTGTTATACACTCATCGAAATTTAATTAAAGCCACCTATATTTTGTTCAGTAAAAAATGTTTAAAGCATGTTCATAACAAATTTTTTTTTTTTTTTTGGCGCAGAAATTGTTAAATCAGGGCAATTAAGGTAATCGACGGGTATCAGATATAAAAATTAAATTTTTTTTTTAATTTTTGTTTTATAATAAATAATATTTTATAATTATATGGGTTAAAATAATTTTATATAAATATGGAAATTATAATATTTATATATTTATTTTATATAAATTTGTAATTTGTAAATTATTTATAAAATATATTAAAATTGGAAATAATTATATATTTTAAAATGGAAAATAAGAGATATTTTAAAGGAAAATGTAAAATTATAAAATAAATTATATAGATAATATTATTTTTAGGTTGTTTTAAATTATGGTATAAAAATAATTTTAAATTAAGATATGGGAATTAAAAATATAAAAATTTTGGAAGGTTTGTGAAGTGAAGAAGGGGTGAGGATAGTTGAGGCCGAGCTGGGAGTAAGATTTTTTTATTTTATATTATAGGTTTTTTTTTCAAAAAATAAACTTTTTGAGATCGTAAGTTTATTTTATTTGTGGTAGTGCGGTGACCAAACACATGAACCATATTCAAGTATTGGTCACAGGAGACGTATAAATGTTTAATCAGTCAGATACGGATCGTTAAATTCCTTGGCCCATCTTTTGATAAACCCAAGACCACCCATAGTTTTAGTTAGATGACAGAAAGCCATTATTGAAGCTTAGTTTAGAGACAAAAGCGTATGCCCAATCGTCAACCACGTATTCGTTCGAGAGGTTTGTCATCAATCGTATAGTCAAACGAGAATCCGTTTTTTCTAACCTTGATTGTAACCCGTTACTCATGAAAAACAGTGTTTTTTAGTCTGGAGACCATCCAAAAAGTATGCAACATTTTTTAGGTGTAGTGGCGGAAGGCTTAGTTCACTTTTTTACTTATAACTTGAGAACCGTTCATCCGATCTTTATCATTTCCTGTATCTTTAAAACTGTAGGAGATATAACTATTTTCCAAATTGCGGGGCGGAGGGGCGTGGCCAAAATTTGAAACAAACTGATCTGCGTGCAGACAAAAGAAGCATTGTCCCATACATGTCAAACCTCTATCTCTTACCATCTCTGAGATCTAGGTGTTCATACAGACATACGGACAGACGAACGGATGGACGGACGGAGGACAGACGGACAAGGCTAAATCGATCTCGGCTGTTGATGCTGATCAAGAATATATATACTTTATATGGTCGGAAACGATTCCTTTGTCCTCTAACATACATTTGCACGACTTTAGTATACCCTTTTTACTCTACGAGTAACGGGTATAAACATTACTGTGTGCGATGAAAGTCACAAATTTACATTTCTTTTCAGCATTTAGTGGGAGGCAATTAACCGAACACCATGTATTCAGGGAGTTCTAATAATGTAATTATGGATTTAACCACAGGCTCAATCATGAGCTCAAATTGCCTCCTACCGGATGGCGGTTGTCATGCGTTCAAACTCCCAATCTGGTATTTTGGCCCATTCCTCAGTAACAGTGACATTTCAAGCTCTTCAGTCGAGTTGAACTTCCGTCCGCCAACATAAGCACGACGTGTAAGGTTACCACGCATGTTCTGAATTGGATTCATGTCCGGAGAACGTACTGGCCATTCAAAAAGTTTGATTTTCTGTTCATTAAACCAATTACGACTGGCCGTTGCCACGTGTATGGCAGCATAATCTTGCTAAAAAATTGTATCCGTGTTCGACTCTTGGCCAAAAAGTTTACTGAAAGTTCATCCAATAAGTTTGCGTAACCTTCTGAAAGAAAGGAAGAAAATGAAGACTTAGGCCCGTCGCACACAGAACGCGGAGCTGAGCAGAGCTAGCGGAGCTTCCAATTTCACATACAAAATTCTCCGCTAAGCTAAGCTTTTGGTGTGCGGGCTCGCTATGTGCTCTGTGCGTTTGATTTTCTAAAGCTGATGTGCTACTCTCCGCTCCGCTGTCTGTGTGCGGTGGGCCTAAGCCTACATTGACGACATTTTTATAAACAAGCCAGAAGGGATATTATGCAAGAGCGTCTGAGTGTCTTGGAGGGAGGAAATGGGAAAATGTGGCACAATTAGATGAGAAAAGGTTAACTTGAATAGTTCAGATAGTTTGTAGTTACTAATGGCCCGACACTAAGACGTCTGCGCGCATTTCGACCTCCCAAAAATGTATTAGCGGTTTGTGATGTTTTAGACGCTTTTAGCTATACAATCAGGCCCCGAATGCAATATTAAATGGGGGAATACAGGGTGCTATTTAACAATATTAGATGAAGTGTTTATAAACTTGTTGCAGCAAAGCCGGACGGACGCTATCTTTCAGCAACATAATGCGCCCATTCACGTTTTAAGGGCCAGTCGTGGGTGGTTTCACTAAAAAAAATATCTAGCTTTTATTAAGGCCTGAACACATGTAGGTAACCTGCACTTCGTGTTTATGCTGGCAGACGAAAGTTCAACTCGACTGAAGGGCTTTCAAATTTGGGCTTTTATCAGGAAAGGGCCAGCATTGATTACCGCCATTTAGGCTTAGATGATTCGGCATTTGGCTATTATAATTTGATTTTTTATTATCCTTATTCAGTATTCTTTTTAATATTCTTAAGACTGGCTTTAATTTAAATTTTCGTAGTAAAAATTAAACGTTTTTATCAAAAATGCAGGTTGCAAACTTCTTACTTTAATAACTATTTGATATTGCTGATTTGCCTTAAATTAAGCACGTTTTAATTTAACTTAACAGTTTCCTTAGTGTGACCATCCGGAAAAGTATGCAACATTTTTGTAGGGTGGTAAATTGGGGCTGCGTGGGGGGGGATTTAGCTTTTTTTACTTGAGAACCGTTCATCTTTTTATTATTTTTTCAAGCAATTCGATATTTTGCTAATTACTAACTATCTCTAGAAGATACAAATCGTCTATCTTTAAAACTGTAGGAGATATAACGTTTTTTCCAAATTGTGGGGGCGGGAGGGGGCGTGGCCAAAATTTGAAATAAACTTGATCTGCGTGCAGATAAAAGAAGCATTTGTCCTATATATGTCAAACCTCTATCTCTTACCATCTCTGAGATCTAGGTGTTCATACAGACGGACGGACAGACGGACAAGGCTAAATCGACTCGGCTGTTGATGCTGATCAAGAATATATATACTTTATATGGTCGAGAAATGATTCCTTCTTGTGTTACTACATTTGCACCTTTAATACCTTTTTACTCTACGAGTAACGGGTATAAAAACAAAGCAAGCAATTCACTGAGGGAGGGAGAAGGTTTTTCTTTCGGAAAGACTTGTGACAATGATGGAGATGGGGGTAGCAATAGCTAAAATAATCTGGCAATAATTTTGGTGATGAAAATATGGCGATATGGCCGAATTGGGAAACTTTCCGGCCAAATTTGTTCAAATTTTTGGCGTATGAATTTAAAATTGAAGTTTTAATTCCGTGGAATCTTCAATCATCGGCAGTTGTCTTTTTTTTGTTTTCAAGCATTTTCAGTGTGACTTTTTTTTCAAAATTTTATGTGCCCATACCATCTAGATAGTTTTGAAATTTATGAGGCTGAAATCCATCTATATGGCTAAACTTTAACATGAACAAAGCAAATGCAGTAAATCCACCTATATTAAGAAAAACAGCAATGAGAAAACGTCCCTTACTCTATTTTTTTTTAAAGGGTAAAAAACTGTTAAAATTGTTATTAGGTGCACAAATTTTCAAACAATCTAAATTTTGTTGCTGTGTTCTTAAAAAAACGAGACAAGTATGGGTTATTTTTATACCCGAACACAGCTTTTGTCTTAACTTTCAAATCAGCAAACGCTGCCTGTTAACATTAATGTTAATGCTCTGTTAATTAACATAAAATAAGCCTTCTAAACATTTCTTCCCCTGAGTAACGGGTATATCAAAGTCGATCAGGACCGATATTAACTTATGCTTTCGTTTTCTATTGCTTCTTGAGAAGAAACGAAAATAGTGCAACGGCTCATCGTTATATAAAATTTATTTCTTTAAAACTTAAAAGCTTCAAAATGAGACTTTATTGTAGGTAAAAGAACAAACCATTGAAACTTTTTTCTATTTTTGATAATCTTCACTAAGTCAACGGCCCAGTCCTGCGGCATGTTGCATGTGGCACGCCATAGACCCATTTCTATAGCATTTTCTTTCCACATATTTATGTTTTTATAAGTATATTGACATTGACATTGGCGCCATTTCAGGGTGAGGGGTGGAAGGTGTCTATAATTAGTTAGGGCCTTCAGAGTCATATCAACCAAAGGAATTGTATTTATGGTATTGTGGCAAAAGTCAACAACACGTGTCTGTTGAACCTTACACAAAGTACTTTCTGGGTTTAATGGTCTGATTGATTGTTTGATAAGGCGACTTGAACTGGTCGTGCCTCCGTCAAGCTAGTGGAAATCTAAATGTGAATACAATATGTATGAGGTTTTTCTATTTGGAGAACACACGCATTGATTACCTAACAGTCTCGCCAGGGGGCGATGACGCTCACAGAATGGAGGCCAAACCAACCAACGCCGTCATGAATATGCGCCTATTATATATATTTTTACATATTCTTGACAATTTTCTAGTGCAAAAAAAAAAAGAACACCATTCCATTCCTTGTCAAAGAAATTAAATCACGCGCCCAATTTCCATATCTTCTTCGTTGTGTTGATGATTTTCAATTGGGGTTTTTGGGCTAGTTTGGTTTGCCTAAACAACTTTATATTGATGAATGGCATTTTAATGAACCGTGAATGATGACAATCGGAGGAACGGGTAACATGGCAACAAGTAGAGGGGGCTCGTTCTTTGAGAAAAAAAAACTAAATATTTTTATTGATTTGTTTGTTTTTCTTTGTTTCTTTATTTGCAGATTTATTCACCGCCCGATATCAAAATGGAGGTGTAAGTATTGTGGGCGTATGGAAATGGATGAAGTAATGATATATGATAAGAAAAAGTCAGGGAATTAATCCCAAAGCCAATATCGGTTTCGGTATGTTCCAAATTTACTGTTTTAGCTAACGGAATACGAGTTCAAAATACCCTCTGTTGATAGGGTAGGATCCCTCAAAACTATCTTAGATGCACCAATTAAAGCCAATCTTGTTAGAAACTAAAGAAGGGTAAAACAAAATTTTTAAATAAAAATGGGGTTATCAATTTCCAGTAGAATTATTTCTTTAATTGTTATAATTTTTAAACATTTTTAAAAACTCAAAAGTACTGCCAATTTTTTTTGTATACCAGGGTGCCCAAGCCCATTTCGCACGACACATAGGAATAGGCGCGTGTATGCCCCTCATGCATAGCTTATGGCTAAGCGTTGTGCAACAACAACTTCTAATGTGTTCTCTTTCTCTACCATACCTATTGAAAATTCGAATGCAACTACTTCGTTTTCAATGTATATTTTGTTGTTGGATGACGAATGATTTTGTGTGATTTTGTTTAGAATATAATATAGAATATTCTCAAATTCTATTAATTTTAATTTTATTGATTGATATTCCAAATATGTCAAATATTCTTTGGCTTACAGTTACTAGCTTAGGTTCGAACTTCAAAGCAAAGCAACTGGTTTCTTCTTCTTCTTAATTGGCCATTACAACCGTTCGACGGTCTGGGCCTCTGCAAGTAATGCTCTCCAGTCGCTTCTGCTCCGTGCGAGCTGGGACCAGTTGGTCACACCAAGCTTGGCAATGTCTGCCCGAACCTGGTCATCCCATCTTAGTCGAGGTCTCCCCTGCTTGCCTCTTCCTCCGTAGTCAGCCGCCTTCGAATAATAAGCTTTCCTTACTGGAGCTTCTTCGTCCATCCTGGTGACATGTCCTAACCAGCGCAGCCGCTGTTGCTTTATGCGCTTGACCAGACAGGTGTCCCCATAGAGCTCATACAGTTCGTCATTATTTCGAATGCGGAAATCATCGCCAACTTTTAAAGGTCCATAAATCCTCCGAAGAATCTTTCGTTCAAACACGCCAATCGCCGCTTCATCCGCTGCTGTCATTGTCCATGCTTCTGCGCCGTATTGCAGGACTGGGATGATAAGCGACTTGTATAGGGCTAATTTTGTTCTTCGCTTGAGGTCTCTGCTCTTGAGCTCCCTACTTAGCCCGTAGTAGCATCGGTTTGCAAGAGTGATCCTTCGTCGGATTTCCAGACTGATGTTGTTGTCGCTGGTTATCGTCGTTCCGAGGTAAACAAAATCCTCTACAACTTTAAAGTTGTATTCTCCCATTGTAACAGATTGTCCAAGACGCAAGGACTTTTTGTCCGCGGATACTAGGTATTTCGTCTTGTCCTCATTTACCGCTAAACCCATTAGTTCAGACTGCCTCTCAATCTCTGAAAACGCCCTGCTTACCGCCCGTTCGTTTTTGCCGATAATGTCAATATCATCGGCATATGCGAGTAGCATTAGATCTTTATAAATAAAGGCGCCCGTTCTGTTGGCATGTGGGCACCGGCGCAGTATATATTCCATCAGTAGATTGAAGAAGTCACACGATAAGGTATCGCCCTGCCTAAAACCTCTCTTGGTATCAAATGGTTCGGAAAGGTTCTTTCCTATTTTGACGGAGCTTTGTGTACTTCTCAACGTCATCATGCAAAGACGAACGTACTTTGCTGGTATACCAAGGGTAGACAAGGCTTCAAAAAACCTTGACCTTATCGGCGTGTCGAAGGCTGATTTATAATCAACAAAAAGATGGTGTGTGTTGATGCCTCTCTCGTAGGTCTTCTCCAGGATTTGTCGTAGTGTGAATATCTGGTCTGTGGTGGATTTACCAGGTCTAAAGCCACACTGATAAGGTCCAATCAGTGTGTTAATAAGCGGCTTTAGACGTTCACAAATAATGCGCGACAGAACCTTATATGCAATGGGAAGGAGACTGATCCCGCGGTAGTTGGCGCAAACTGCAGGGTCTCCTTTTTTAAAGATTGGGCATAGGACACTTAGATTCCAATCGTCGGGCATGCTTTCGTCAACCCATATACGGCAAAGAAGTTGGTGCATGCACCTTACCAATTCTTCCCCTCCAGCCTTGAACAATTCAGCGGGCAGCTCATCAGCGCCTGGTGATTTATTGTTCTTTAGCCTTTGTATGGCTAAACAGACTTCCTGTTGGGTCGGCGGGTCTATCTCTATGTTGTCGATTGGTGGCATCGCTACTTCTCTAGAGGCGGCATCATGTTCGTCATCGCCTCCCAGTAGGTTGGAGAAGTAGCTTCTCCATTTGTTAAGCGCCACTTGCGGATCGGTGACCAGATTCCCGTGTTCGTCTTTGCATTGTGCGACTCTGGGCTTAAAACCTTCTGTTAATTGCTTAATTTTTTGGTAAAATTTTCGAGTCTCACTCATGCCGAATAACATCTCGACTTCCTCGCGCATGCGCCTTTCCTGCTCGTTCTTTTTTCTTCTAAAGAGGCGCTTCTCCTCTTTCCTTTTCTCCCGGTATCGCTCCTTAACAGCCCGCGTTGCTCCCGACTGCAGAGTTCTCCTGTAGGCTGCGTCTTTCTCTGCAGTAGCAAGTCGGCACTCCTCATCGTACCAAGTCCGACTTCGAGGGGACTCGGAGTACCCGAGTATCTCCTTGGCAGCCGTACTCATGGAGTGTGATATACGATTCCACTGTTCGCATATATCGGAAGAAGATGGGGAGCTTTTCCCTGAGCAGTTGGGCGAGTTTAGCTTTGTAGGCTTTAGAGGTCCCTTGTGATTGCAGCTTCTCGACGTTTAGCTTTCGACGTGTGCCAGAGCGTGAGGCATGTGCCACACTGAGCCTCGTGCGTACCTTGGCTGCAACCAGGCAGTGATCCGAGTCTATGTTGGCTCCTCGAATCGCACGCACGTCTGGTACATTCGATGAGTGCCTTCCGTCGATCACAACGTGATCAATCTGATTTCGTGTTCGTTGATCAGGGGACTTCCAGGTCGCCTTATGGATGTCGAGGTGTTCAAATCTGGTACTACTTATGACCATGTTCCGGCCTGCAGCAAAGTCTATTAGCCTCTCTCCGTTACCGGAGGTTGTTTCACGAAGGCTAAATCGTCCGACTGTCGAACCAAAGACTCCTTCTCTCCCGATTTTCGCGTTAAAATCGCCTAGCACGATCTTTATGTCGTGATCGGGCAGCGCTCGTATAGTTGTTCCATGCGCTCATAGAATTCGTCTTTTGTCGAGGTGTCCTTGTCTTCTGTAGGCGCGTGTGCACAGATAAGACTAATATTAAAATATTTTGCCTTAAGTCTGAGCGCGGCAAGCCGCTCGTCAGCTGGTGTAAAGCTGATGACTGAGTGGCGTAGTCTATCACTCACTGCAAAGCCGCACCCAAAAGCAACTGGTTTGATCTTATTAAAAATCCGTCCGTGAATCTTTGGTTTTGGGATGGGTTTGAAAATCGTGATCCGACCCTCTTCAGAGATTCAGGAGCTTGCAGGCTTAATATAAAACTCGAACGAATCAACACATGAGGTTTAGGCTGGGGTTACAAATTGTTTTTTTTCTGTGGTTGTTGCTTGACAAATGATTTTCTTTATAAAGATTCTATTGGGCCTCTGAGAGGAAGGCGAGTGCCGACTACGCTATGCAACTTTGTTGTTGGGTTCGAGTTTGCAAGAGACATCGCAGAGAGAGACAAAAGAGACATATATGATGATGTTGTTGCAGGTTTGCACTTGCCGACAACAAAACTTTAGAGAAAAAAGAGGAAGAGGAGTATTTTTTGTTGCTTTATGAAGGCTTACGGCTCGCGTAAGTCGTATACGCGCACGCTATTCCTTTGCGAGGCTTGGGTAATGGGCATATGCGCCCCCGATATATACATTTTCTGTTCACTTTTGTAATTGTCATCCGAGTCGACCTATTCCTTTCACCTTCCCCGCTCATTTCTAGTTACAATCAAGCTTTCCGTTAAGTGAGGGGCGAATGATGACACTCCTTTTAAAATCTTGTAATCTAATATTTGATTTTGTCTTATCAATTAAAATCTTTTTTTCAGTGAAATTGGTGAACCACCACAACCGCCTGTTAAATGCTCGAACTTCTTTTCCAATCACTGGAAAGGCCTGGTGGTCTTTCTAGTGCCCCTACTATGCCTGCCCGTTATGCTCAGCAACAATACACCCGTAAGTCGAAGAGATAAACAAATTTTGGAAAATTATTAAACATTTTGTGCATTATTTCAAATTTCTAAGGAATATCGTTGTATGTATCTGCTGCTGGTAATGGCCATATTTTGGGTAACTGAAGCATTGCCACTCTATATAACCTCAATGATTCCCATTGTGGCGTTTCCCGTTATGGGAATTATGGTAAGTAGTGGAAAAACCAACCAACTTTTATTTGAAATGTTTAAATCCTGTTTTTTCTTTATAGAGCTCCGATCAGACCTGCCGCTTGTATTTCAAGGACACTCTGGTTATGTTCATGGGCGGCATTATGGTTGCTCTGGCTGTTGAATACAGTAATCTGCACAAACGTCTTGCCCTGAGAGTCATTCAAGTGGTGGGCTGCAGCCCACGTAGATTACAGTTTGGCCTGATAGCCGTCACCATGTTCCTGTCCATGTGGATCTCTAATGCTGCCTGCACGGCCATGATGTGTCCCATTATACAAGCTGTACTCGAAGAGCTGCAAGCTCAAGGCGTATGCAAAATATACCATGAACCCAAATACCAAATTGTGGGTGGCAACAAGAAGAACAACGAAGATGAAACCCCCTATCCCACCAAGATAACCACTTGCTACTATCTGGGCATTGCCTATGCCTCTTCTTTGGGCGGTTGTGGCACCATTATTGGTACAGCCACCAATTTAACCTTCAAGGGCATCTACGATTCACGTTTCCCCACTTCGGTGGAACAAATGGATTTCCCCACATTCATGTTCTATTCGGTACCCTCAATGTTAGTCTATACATTCCTCACCTTCCTCTACCTGCAATGGCATTTCATGGGTCTATGGCGTCCCAAGAGCAAGGAGGCGCAGGAGGTGCAAGCAAGCAAAGATAGTGCTGAGGTGGCAAAAAAAGTGATTGATCAACGTTACCAGGAGCTGGGACCCATGTCGATGCACGAGATTCAAGTGATGATTCTGTTTATATTCATGGTTATCATGTACTTTACACGCAAGCCGGGCATCTTTTTGGGATGGGCTGATTGGCTGGATACCAAGTGAGTTTTTGTAATTTTGAAGTATATTTGGAAATAATTAATTCAATATACACTTTGTGTCTTTATCTTTCCAGGGATGTTCGCAACTCCATGCCTACAATTTTTGTTGTCGTCATGTGCTTCATTTTGCCCGCAAATTATGCTTTCCTACGTTACTGCTGCAGGCGTGGTGGTCAGCCAGTGCCCACGGGACCAACTCCGTCCTTGGTTACCTGGAAATTCATTCAGACCAAAGTGCCATGGGGTTTGATCTTTCTACTGGGCGGTGGTTTTGCTTTGGCTGAGGGCAGCAAAGTAAGTGGCATGGCCAAAATGATTGGAAACGCGTTGATTGGTCTCAAAGTCTTGCCGAACTCGGTGCTTCTGCTGGTCGTGATCCTGGTGGCTGTATTCCTAACGGCCTTCAGTTCGAATGTGGCTATTGCCAATATCATTATTCCCGTTTTGGCGGAAATGGTAAGTGAAGGAAATAAACATTTGATGTATTTTTAATAATTAATTCTTATTACTCTAGTCCTTGGCCATTGAGATTCATCCGCTATATTTGATTCTGCCCGCTGGTCTGGCCTGCAGCATGGCCTTCCATCTGCCAGTGAGCACTCCACCAAATGCCTTAGTTTCCGGCTATGCCAACATTAGGACCAAGGATATGGCCATAGCCGGCATTGGACCCACCATCATCACCATAGTTATTTTGTTTGTATTCTGCCAGACCTGGGGTCTGGTTGTCTATCCCAACCTCAATACGTTCCCCGACTGGGCACGTGAGGTGGCCGCGGCAGCAGCCGCTGCAGCCAATAAAACGCACTAGTTAGTTCAATTCCCCCACTATTTTAAGTACTTCACTCACGCGAAATGTTTTTAGGGAAAATGTTTAAGAGAAAAGTGCCTTTTGCTAAAGAAATTGTTAACCATGTCTAGGCAAAGCATTTACAAACATTAAGAGAATAAATTAATGTTACTTAATTGTTGCATTTAACACGAATCAAATGTAAATGTATTTTTGTAAAATTTATTCACTAGACTGAGAAAACGTACACGTTCAAAAAACATAACAAAAAAAAAGAGAAAAAGAAAACAAATTATAAAAACCAACACGAAAACTCACTCAATATTTGAATGCAAAATGGATACGAGCACACAAATAGCCATAGTCTAAGTTTAAAGTACGAGTAAATAATGTGTAAATTTTTGCAAAAGATTTATGTTTTTTATATAGTCTGTAAAAATGTGAAAGTAATAATAAAAACAAAAAGCTCAAAAATTAACATTTAGATTTTCGATTATTACACTAGAAATTTAGTTCAAATAGTGTGACCAATTCCGATACGATACTTTTAGGTTTGACATGGACCTGAAAAGGACCCCTGTGTCCATTGTTTACATGGACTTGAAAAGGAATTAACTGGTAAAAATTTTGATGAGGTTTCTTCTTTGAGATTTGGCAATGGAGCATTTTACTTGATATAAATCAAATCCTATTTAATAATAAACAATTCTTCATTTGAAGATGGTCAAATATGGCATTTGCTACTAAAAACTATTCCGTTACTCTTTATAGGGAAAAACCGAAGTTTATTAAACAACGAATTCCTCATCTGAAGATGCTCATTGCATACGCTTTCAGAAATTTCTTTTAAAATAAATCCCATTTGTAACCTGGAATTTAAAATTTACTGAACCGTGCCTTTTTTAGATGAATACGAAAATATCTCTTATTAAAACTAACAGGAAGTTAAATCCTAGATGCCTTTGATCGAAATAAAATGGGCATTTCATAGATCGAACCGTAATAATAAGGTTTCTTGAGCATGATTTGATTGGAGCCCAAGAGCCTCTGGCGCTCACTGTCAAGACTTTGAAACTATAGTGCAGGTAATTGATAACTATTTTTTTGCTAAATTCAAAAGAAATATTTATATGTACAGGGTTGCCCATATTCGACGGACCCATCTGGCAACGCCATAACTTTTGACAGAGATGTCAGATCGCTTAATGACATACCGCGTTTGAAGCGTCAGTCCAAGCAGATTTTTACCATGGAACAATACACGCCACGCGAGCGCTCTGAAATAGTTGAAATTTACATTCAACAGAACAAGTCAATTGTGAAAACTCAACGTGCTTTTAAAAAATTAAAAATTAAGCCCATTTCACATTGAATGGGACCGTAAATAAGCAAAATTGCCGTATTTACGCCACTGAAAATCCTGAGGAGATTCAAGAAGTGCCTCTTCATGACGAAAAAGTCACAGTTTGGTGCGGCGTTAGTGCGAAAACGGTCATTGGGCCGTTTTTCCTCCAAAATGAAAATGGCCATGCTGTTACCATCAACCAGGAGCGTTATCGCGACATGATGACCAATTTTGTGATGCCAATTATTCGTCGAAAGCGTATGAGGCAGTTCTGGTTTCAACAAGACGACGCTCCACCGCACACAAGTCGCATAACAATCGATTTTCTGAAGAAATTGTTTCCGGGCCGTTTGATGTCGAAAAGTGGTGATTTGGACTGGCCACCGCGTTCGCCCGATTTGACGCCGCCTGACTTCTTCTTGTGGGGATATTTGAAGTCAAAGGTTTACGTTAACAAGCCAAGGACCGTAGAAGAGCTCAAGGACAACATTCGTGAAGAAATAGCCGCTATTCCGGCCGAAATGTTGGCGAAATCGATGGAAAATGCTGCAAAAAGGGCACAATACGCCATCAACGCCAGAGGCGGCCATTTGAGAGATATCATATTCAAAAATTGATGTAAACATATCTACTTGGAACAAATTAAATGATTAAGATTGCCAACCGCCAAATTTTTATTTTTTTCTTTGATTTTTTAAAAAAAAACATGGGTCCGTCGAATATGGGCAACCCTGTACATAGTTTTCCAAACATTTTAGCAGCAGTTGAATTGGATTGCATCAAAACAAACAATTGCTGATCATTTGACCAAAGAATAATGATATAAATATATCTATATTAGAGTGTCCCATAACATAATGACAATTTTTTTTCGCGAAATCAAATACGCATTCCCTCTATTTTTATTCTGTTTGACCTCATTGGAAGGACTCATAAAATAAATATCATTGAGATTGGACAATGATAACCCGTGCCGACTTGATGCCAAGGTTTTACATGAAAATTTGTACAGACTTACTACACAGTACAACACAAAAAAACCCAGCATAAGACACTTTTATTTTGATAAAAGGGTCCCCTATAATCATCACCTCATATTCAGTTTTTTAAATGAAGCTTCGGTTCGCGTTTTATGGGTGCTTTAGTACTTGCAACACCCAACGACAACCATTTTAAATTTGTTTTTAATGGTTTATGATAAAGCACTGCAAAACTCAGAAAATGTGGACTGGGTCATTGGGAACGCAAAATTAAAAAAGGTACCTTCAGAAGGGGTTAAACCTTCGTTCTTGAATATCTTGAAAAGCGCACGGTAGATTTTTATTAAAATCGGGTTTGGTATGGGCTTATTGCATGTCGCTAAGAGATGGTATGCCACAGCCAGAGTAACATGTTTAGACTCACGCACAAATCTATTCATAAAGGTCTAAAAATCGACAGATTAGCGTTTTCAGTTTTGTCAACGAAGCCTTGGTTCGCGGTTTAAAATCATGTTTGCACCAGCAATTGCCTTTGACCATTTTGGGTATTACAAGCTTCCGAAAAATTATGAAATTAATCTTATGAGTAAAATTCGTCATTGCCACCAAGAAAAAGTAAAATTTTAATTATAATTGTCTTTGGTTGACAAACAGACAAGATTGGGATGGAAGTATTTAAATGATATGATCTGTTTTCTTGCTGCTAAGGAAGCACTTTTAAAATTTATTACTTAATTATGATTAAGCTGGATCAGAATTTAAAATGAGTGGTGCATCTTCATATTATATTGAATAGTAGTAGTAGTATAAGTATATTTTGGCATATTGCAGGCATGGCTTTTTTGCCGTGAGCCCAATGCCGCTTCTTTCTTTATTTTTCTTACAAATCTTACATACAATATTACAATTTCTCTAAGATGACAATGACAAAAATATTAACAAGACATTTACAGGACTACATTTACATTAATTGCGACCTTATCTCCCTAGAAACTTTCTTCCATTATGTGTTGTCTGTAATTTTGAGCGTGGCTGACATATGCTGCTAGACTTGTCCAGTTGTTTCCGTTCAACAAGTTGATGCATTCCTCCACATTCAAATACGGTGTTCCAAAGCATCCTGCCCTGATCTCTTGTAAAATTGGACATTTCCCCAAGAAGTGCACTATATCCTCGCGTTTTCTTAAGTTGCACAGTGTGCATTCATTTGTATGATTTTCCAGGTGTGGGCGGTAGTTTAGGTTAAGCATCCGATATCATCCTGGAAGTAATTGTTTTCATTTAAGTCGTATGTTAAAAGTTTGTAAATTTGTCTTCCAGAGCTCTTCCTTGCTTGATCCTCCCACATTCTCCTTGTCTTCGTGTCTATGTTAAAAATCAATCTGCTTTGCTCCAATCTCCACACGCTTGGGTTTTCCATTGTCAGCGGGGGTTTCATAGTCGCTTGCCATTTTGAGCCATTGGCTGAAGAACTGTGCTTTTGACTCCAGCAGATATTTTGTGACAATTTTTGGATAACGTCGGTCCGGCATGTTCAAGGTTTTCAGAACATATTTAAAATGGATGTCCCATGGATAGGTAAATAATGCCGGCAGACCAGTTTCCAAATGGAACGCAATCAATATTATATTGATTTTCCTATAACAAAATGACAAGTAAAAAAAAGCACATCTACTCGTTAGCGTCAGTCTTAGTGAGCAAATACTGAAATGTATCAGTGTTCAGTACCTTCTTAAAATTTTATTAATAACTGTCTTGACTTAAATGTAAAAAATTTAGATAGTATGCGTAAAAATAAAACGACTTTGAATGAATGTTTCTGTCTGTCCCTTATGCCTGCCTAAACCATTCATCCGATTGTGATGAAACTGTATTGTATTAGCTTAAAAATGGTAAAGAAATATTCCAAAAACTGCGAAATTTGTAAAATTATTCTGTTCATCCGATTGTAATGAAACTTTGGCGATTGGTTTGACGTTTGCCTTAGAAGGTTTCCAAGTTTGAATTGGAATTTGAAATATTTTCGATTGTGATGAAACTTTGGGGCATAGTTGGACTTTTGCACCGGAAAAGTTCCCCTCATCTAATTTAAATTTACAGTTTTTAGGCTATAACAAAAGCGCTAAAAATTTTTCCATAAAGTTCAAGATAAGTGGAATCTATATTGCTTTAAAAATCTTCCAAATTACAATTTTTTTACATTGTTCTCAGGAAATTTGTGAACACTACACAGGTTTACAAGAAAAGGCCAACTTGTGCAACAGAGAAGATAGAAAGCTTTTCATAAGTATTTTTCATTCCAAAGATCCAAAGGTTACTCCGTTTATTTTCTGATGCTTTAGTTTAGCGCAATGGTCGACCAAGCTCAAAATTTATTGAAAATATCAAGATTCCGGTCGGAAATCAAGATTATTCCCGAACGCTGGTTCGAAATCCGCTTCGTGAACCAGTTCCCGAAATAAAATTTCACGGTTTGAACCCCGGAGTAAACTTTTTCCGATTTTAATGAGGGTTGCATCCCTGTATTTAATACAAAATTTCAATATATTAAACGCATTCTGAAAGATCCTTAACCCCCAACCAATTTCGGACATACAAAATATTAGAATATTATAGGCAAGCTGAGTAATCTTAAAGGATCCAATAAAGCATTATACGAATAATATATGGAAGAACCACTAATATGACTAATAAAAAGACTTTATAAGATTTTCGATCTTCCTTGATATCCACTGTGTGCTCAGCCTGGTGATGTTCATCCAACCATATATCGTAGTAAAAGCGTTCTTTTGGATCCTTTAGCACATGATAGGCCTGGTTTATTTGTTTCATTCTTTCCTCAGCTTCGTTGTTTCTGGTCTTATCTGGGTGATATTTTAGAGCCAACTCGCGATATGCAGATTTGATTTTCTTAAGGGTTGCTTTCCTTGATATCTGAAGTATCTTGTAGTAGTCTCCCACATATTTTGTTGTCATTCTATTTAATAAATGCATATATTAGTTATTGGAAGGATACTATTTTTTACGCTTACTTTATTGCGGACGTTGTAATTTAGAAATGTTGATTATTAATGGACACTTGCTTTAGCACTTAATGTGAATCACATTTTTTTTATTGTAATCGAATAATACTCATTGATAACGAGTGAGTAACGAGAGGTGAGTAAAGTTCTAAGGTATCAAGCAACTTAGTACCGTTCAGCAGAGTACTTTGGCCATCTTTAACTGTTTTAAAATTAAATTGAATCTATTAAATGAATGTTTTGGAATTCTTCTGGCACGATTTTCATTTGTTAGTTTTACCGATTTTGAACCATCATAATGTACAGTTATATAAAATACAAAATACTACAGAAGAAATGCCATGTGATGCCACTAACAAGTTCCCAAAAGCATCTCCAATCTCCGGTTTACCAATTCCTCTCAAAAATTTAAGGGGATATTCTCCATGTTCACCAGTTTTTTTTATTATTTTTTTTTAACCTTAGTCATTTTCAACCTTAGTCAATCACAAAACAAGTTAACCCTAGTAGTCCTTAAACAGAATTGATTGAATGTACACTATGCCTACTACGACAAACAAAAAACAATCAAAGTCGGGGGTGCCACAGAAATCTCTAGAGACTTTGCCGACGGTTGGTTTGTAAATCTCTCGAAAAAATCGTCGGTGCCACAGAACTTCGAGAGATTTCATTTTCTTATTAGAAAATCTAGTTAGAACACCAGTTGTTCCAGTTGAAGTTCCATCTCTAAAAAAAGGGCTGAATCTCTCGCCAAAAAATTTCCATTTTTTTAGTTATGGGTTAATTTGATGTTTAAATGAAATTTTTTGATTGTGTAATATGTTTTATGATGCATTTTTAAACTATATTTAAGATTTAGGTCATATTCTTCATAAATAAGTAAAAAATATTTTAAAATTTGTTGGCGCCAAACTTGAGGCATAACTTGCAGCCCTTCAAGTAGATGGCCCCCGCTAGTGGGGAAAGAGGTTTGCTAAATCTCTCAACAAATGATAGGAGGTCTGAAACCAACCAAGAGAAATTTCCGTGGCACCTAAGAATTGGAATTCGGTTGGAAACTTGAAAACTTTAATTTTTTACTTAAATGCCAATAACTTCTATATTCTACAACGGATTTTAATGAATTATATGGCGTTGTATTTTAATTAGCTAAATCTTTGGTGACCAGCAATAAAATAAATTTTACACAATTTTTTTCGTGGTGAAAATCGCACCTAAAATCTAGCTTTTTTTTAAATAAATGATCAATTTAATGCAAAGTTGCCGATAAAAGCCTTTATAACGCCGAAGTCAAGCCCCAGATTAAGAAGTGATGCATAAATGAATGATAGGGCGTTGAGTTACCTTCCAAGAAAGCATTACCATTTCTTAAAGAATGAACCGATTTACTGAAGATATACACATTTATCTAAAGGTACTTTTTTCAGAATCAAAAATCTAGCTTTACCGCGATTTCTCGAAAACGGCCCCACTTAACAAAATCGTGACATGGACTTACATAAAAAATTGCTACCAAACGTTCGGGATCGCAAAATTTGTATTATTTTGTTAACTTGTGTTATTAATTAGACCTTTAATCGATTATTATCGAAGGCTATCCAACAAAATGGAACTGGAACTGCGGCCGCATCTAAAGAAGGCAGAACGGCACTCAGAGCAGAGAGAGCTGCTCCTGAAAACAGTTTTTTTGAAGATGAGGAAGGTCCGCTGTATCTGTAAGTATATAATATCTGTAATATTTTTGGTCACTTTCAAAGCCTTTTCGGACTGCCAAGCCACTTTTCCCCAGTTCTACTAATCCGATTTTGATGAAATAAAATGCAGTCGACGCAGAATTGTCACCATTCTGGTCTGAACCTTAATAATAATTTTAAAAACATTTTACTATTTTTTTTTACACTAAACTACAAAATAAGGGCCCAAAATCAATTTTTCATTTTTTAATGGTTTCAAAAAAAAATCACAAAATTTTGTTCGAGGTTCAGACCGGAATTACATCTATACTGATTATAACCCCGTTTTTACTTTTCATTTCAAACATCCTGGAGACGTGGAATCATGGCCGCCAGCACTATAACTTTTTGTTTGGACACCCACTTTGACGACCGATTACTTTTGGAACAGCCCTCGTTTCGAAACAGTAAATATTTGATTGTTCAAGGCCTATACTCAAATAAACAGATACATTTTTAGATTGGTACGATATTTCACATGAATAGAAACAATTTTGTACAGCTTTGAAATCTGAAAACATTTGAAAAGGCATCTTATTTGTATTTCATGTGAAATATCGTAGCAAACTAAAAATTTATCTCATCAGAGTATAGGCCTTTACTTTAATCTGTTTGTAACATAATAAAATAAACAGAATTGGAAAAACTCTTTACGTTCATAAAACAGCCTCGACATGGAGAATACCTCCTTAAGTGTTAGTTCTATTGTCTTTTTTTTGTACATGACAGAAATCTACGCCATAAAAAAGTGAAACTGCTGAAGTAATCGGTTTAAGAATTAAGCAAGGCTATTTGGATAACCCTTAGTTGGCAGACAAGAAGGAAAAGTTTACTTTTGCTCGATTTACGTGATCTTCCGAATGAACATATAGGATAGAGATGTCAAAATTAGTTGAATTTAAAATCCCCATTCCCCATAAAAGAATTTGGTATATTTTTAGAAAGTACTCGCTATTCTCTGACAGTACTCGTTACTCTCTGGTGACAGAAAGTGTCATCACCAATAATTGTTTGATTTAAATTTAAAAAGAAGGCACAATTTAGTTTAAAATATAAATTAGTCAAATAGAGTTGTATATTAAGCTTTCTGGTGATAATTCTGGGCGATAACAAGCTTTTCCTGTTCTGACGGGTATGTCTTTATTTTTCTTAAAAATAAAAAAGTCCACGTATATTTCAAAGTGCCGACTGTTATTTCAACCAAACTATTGAGATGTTTTTGTCAACGTATCGTGGTGAATGTCAAAAAGATGACAATTTGTCAATGGAAACAACAAAATTTATAGAAATGAAAATGAATAGAAATGAAACCAGTGGAAATAGGCTAAAAGCCACCCATAGCTTACAAATTTGGCGGATTGATAAGTAATGCTAAATAAATAATTACCTCAGTGCAATAAGTATATGTGCATTAACATTTTTGGAAAAACCTTGTTTTAAACCAAACGATTCAAGCCAAGTATATTTTTTACTTATAGCTCTAGAGCCAGTAACTAAGAACTGCCTTACAGTACTTCAATATTTATTAACAAAAAATTATTATTTAACAAATGTATTTCATTCTTAGGAAATAAGTATATGTGCATTTTACATAATTCTTAAAATTTTGTATTAAGTTCAAACTTTTGATCAACTTTAATAGTTAATGTGCTTTCCTTTTGCCTCTAAGACTTTTGCAAAGCGGTTTGGCATGGAATCTGCCAGATTTTGGAGAGTTTTATTGCTTATTAACTCCCATTCTGCAAGCAAAGCGTACTTAAAATGCTTAATTGAGTCGAACTGCCTCCCACCTTTATAAATCCTGGCTGAGAGGATACCCCAGAGGTCCTCAATTGGGTTCAAGTCAGGACTGATAGCCGGCCACTTCAGTACAGGTACATTCTTGAAGAAAAATAAGCCTTTGTGGCTTTTGATGTGTGGATTGGAGCGTTGTCCTGTTGAAAAATCCATCTATCTTCGTAAAGATCGTCTGCAAAATCTATTAATTCACTCTCCAGCAATTGAATATAGATTTCTGAGTTTGTTCTTATTGGAATAAAACATAGCCGAGACTTTCCTGCATATCCGAAACAGGCCCAAATCATCAGTGATCCACCGCCGTGATTCCTCTTATGGCGAGTTTCTCTTGGTTTTCTTAAGTCACGCCAATACTTATGACAGCCATCAGGACCATCAAGATTAAACTTTTTTTCATCCGAAAAAATAACGTTTCGGAATTCTTCGGTCCAAAATTTGTACCTGTCAGCAAACGCCAAACGAGCCTTAAGATGGCGTGGCAATAGCATCGGTACAGCCACCCGGGAACTATGTTTAAGGTTACAATTTTCAGTTAAAATTTGATGGATCCGTCTTCTACCGACATTGAGCTCTAAATGACGTTTAATGCCTGTACAAGACATTTGATTGTTTACAGCCAGGCGCTTAATCTCACGCTTGCACCTATCGTCGATGTGGCTCGGTCTGCCACTGCGTTTAATCTGACCATAGGAGCTTGGATTTTTTAAGAAATTAGCTATCGTATTTCTGTGTCGAGACACTCTGGAAGCTATTTCAGTGATGGTAGCCCCACCTTCGTTCAATCCTTGGATTCGTCCGCGTTCCTCAGCTGATAAATGTGTTCCACGCGGCATTCTTAGGAAAATTAAAATTTTTTTTTTGTGTTTCTGCAACAACTACTTAATTTACTCTCAACTTTTCATTTTTTATCAAAACACATCCAATTTGTTGCACGCCGACCATTAAATGCACACTAATTGGTTTTTGCACATAAACTTATTTCCTAAGAAAATCAAATCTCGCCACTCAAATGTGTGATAACGGTACTAAGAATGATGACCAAAGAAGAATTATGCAAAAGCATTCTAAAAATAGATAACAACAAAAGACTTTTGCATACCTAGAACATATGTTCTGTTACTATTGAGGAAGAGAGAAACGAAAACATATTTGCACATATATTTATTGCACTGAGGTAGTATAATACATTATTCAATTAATTCTAAAGATTTTCGTGAACAAATTAAGAGGCGTTGCGTTTGTCATTTGTAAAACTAAAAGCCGCGATGTGACTTTAAATATGCGCGGGAAAGTGATAAGCCAAACACGCGCCCACCTCTTGTAACGAGTCGTTCTCACATACAAGTACAAAATGTGACCAGTGCTGCAAAATCCTCTGTTTTCCGTTGGATGAAGGAAAAAATTTAAAAAGCAGCGGTCAGCGGTTAAATTCGAAATGTTAATATTTTCTTGTTTCACTGCCGAATGCGTATCCTAACAATACAAGTTAGGCTGTCGTCACACTGTTCGACACATGCGACATGGAATTCTATGAATTTGACAAGCTATTCAAATTTAAATCATAACAAAAAGCACGACTACTAGAACATCAAGTCTCATGTGTCGAACAGTGTGAAGGCAACTTTAAAGAAAGAAAGTCCACTAATATTGCAATATTTGTTCACAGCTATTTGATTTAACATTAAGTTAAGATTGAGTCAGCAAACCAAATCAAATTCAAGCTCGAGATTTTGAAGGTTGAAAATATCTTTGTTAAAACCTTTTCTGAAGTACATATAGGTAATTATTTCTCAAGTGGGCAACAGTTTTTCACGATTTTTAATACCTTTTTCAGAATTTTACCATTGTGGAATGCAAAGATGTGGGGGTTTATATGGGTAAATATATATGGGGATTTTTGTTTTTAAAAAAAAAAAAAATTTTTAAAAATTTTTTTTTTTTTTTTTTTTTTGGGGGAAATTTTTTTTAATGCACATTGGGTTTTTTTTTCGTTTTTTTGGCATAAACCCAAAAAAAATGTTGCTCTGTTTTTTAAAATAACTTTTATTTTTATGTTTATAATACTCTAGTTAAATAAAAAATCAATCGATAAAATTTTTTACGGTCACACTGATTGAGCGATACACTGTCAAAGTCAGCTGATTACGCACATGGTAGCTTTGTGTACAGTTCACCTTAACACATTGCTAAAGTTTAATTGCTCACGTTGGCCACATAAAGTGAAAAATACAACTTTAAATGATGGAAAGTTGTAGTTCAGGTATGTAAAACAAGGGTTAAATAAAATATTCGTCAATTCTATGTGTTTTTGTTCTTGTGAAACGTGTTTTGTTTATGTGTATTTTTTTGATTAATCTTAGCAAATTTAGCTGTGTTTCGTGGAGTAGAACTCTCAAGGCACTCCGAAGTGCTCAGGTTGTTAAATGTGGAGTTACTAACTAAAGTGTCCAGAATAATATGCAGCTTCATTTGTCTGCTTTAATTTGCTTTTTCGCGAAAAAATCGTCTTTTTCCAGAGGGATATTTTTTTAAACATGCAGAACTGCTAGACATTTTTGTCAGCCACAAACGCTCAGAGGCCGCTGTCAAACAGCATATAATGCAAAAAATTGGTGAAAACAACCTAAGTAAAAGCGTCGAAACACAAGTAAATGAAAAGCTACGCGGCATTGTCAAATATTTTGAAAGGAAATGGCCAATTTGCGGGCGACAAATTCAAAGATTTAAAAATAAGCATTCTGAATGGCTTGATAAAAAGATTATTATTGACATCGAAGTAAATTGTGGATCGATAAATAGAGGTGGTCGTCCAAAAGTGGACTATGAGAACGCTAGCTCCCGGCAAAAACGAAAGTTGGCGACAGAGCTTTCAGAAGTTAATAATAACTCATAATACAAAATCAGCAGATAAAGACATGGTTGCTGTTTTGAAAGCAGCAAGATCAAGCGAAGGTCTGAGAAAATGGAAAGAAAACCTTTGGAACTAAGGCACAGTTGTTAAGGCACAAGATGTTAAAAACTTGTCAACATTAAAAAATTTGTTACAAATTTATCAACTTGAGAAGCTTTTCCTTGACTCTTGACCGTTTAGGACCAAATTTATTAATAAGTTTGGCACAAATTGGTTGTTTTAGATGTTCTTATTTATGACCAATTGTTTCAGTAAGTGCAAATGCACACAACAGATCAAATCTATGGGAAAACATATTTATTTTGAATTTTAAAAATAATTTTAGATACCATGTTCGGGGAAGGGGATGAAGGCGTGGTCGAATCATAAAATAAACAAAAACCGAAATTCTACTTTAATTTGAATAATTTATGTGCAAAAACTTAGCTTTCTATCTTTCAATTTGAAGTTGATGCCAAAAAAAAACGAAAAAAAACCCATAGTGCAATGGTTGAAATGGAGAAAGAAGCCGCCGAAAATTAAGAAATTTACTTTTTTTCTTAATTTTCGCGGTTTGTGAAAAAACGGGCATTTTAATATTTTTCAAATAAATAAGGAGTAATCCTCATGATATTCTTAGTACTCAGAAAAAGGCTTAATGAAAAAAATATTCGATTCGAAAAAATATTTATATTTTCGATTTTATGCAAATTTATGAAAAAAGAAGTAAATTGAACCCGGTTTATAGCCTGAACATCGTTCACCATTTCCCAGTCTCGAACCCCGGAGTAAACCTCTCCCTCAAACAACAATGTCTTGGTGTACGCTTGGTCGCAAGAAAAGAAATATAACCAGCCTAGAACAGAAATAGAAATATTACTGATTACCTTAACTCTGAAACAAAATTGTGGTATATATTATATTTATTTTTTCTCATTTGACTTCAAGCATACGCCTGGGCTGAAAACCTGGCACATTTTAGCTTCTCATTTTATATTTATTGAAATCATTTTCTGATGGATCAAGTTGCCTATAAAAATACTTTCATTCATATTCGTTTGCTACGTTGCCAGTTCATGAGACTTCGCATTGAACGCAACATCTTGCCAGTTGGAAAATTTATTCCCTTTAATATTTTTGTGTCTCCGCAGTTTCTGTTCGTGGTTTTTAAGTTTGCTTGTTTCTCGAAACAATGTCGGGAGAAATGGAACATTTTGACGCCAATATAACGTGTCCTTATGACGCTACACATAACATAATAAGAGGGCGTTTACAGAAACATTTAATACGGTGCAGCCGAGCCTCTGGGAATTCAGTGGGGTTCAAGGTATGCCCCTTCAATGAAAACCACAGGGTAATTTCGGCGGAGCTAGAGGTAAGTTAAAATACATTTTCAACCTGCTATTTAATAATTTATTTATTACAAAGGATCATGTCAAGGTGTGCAAGAACCGCGCTATTTTCGAGAAATTTCGTAACGTGGATATGCAACCACCACCAGTAGCAGCACCACCACCAGGAGCAACAGAACGTCCTTGCCTGGTGGAGTGTGCGGAAAATTGGGACGAGGAACCCGACGTGGGAACATACGACCCACAACGATATTGCGAGGGGAACCTCATCGTAAGAAGCTCTGCAGGTCAGGGACTATCAAAAGCTGCGCGCAAACAATTACGCCAGCAGGAGCGCCGCCGGTTTGAGGAAATTGGCAAGCAGAAAAATGAATAGCAATTTAGACATACTCTGAGGATTCCGGACACAAAAAGGTCAGCAACACATGTTTCCTGGTTTTGCAGATGTGGGCGATGCTGATAAATGCTTTGCCAAATATTTGTTCCTTGATGTGAAAAATAAACGGAAACTTATCGAACCAATCCCGAAATAAAACTTGTAGTATATAAATCACATTTGATTGCATTTCGTTTAAGGCATAATTCTCAGATTAAACTGGTTTTTTTCCCTTTGCTGTTTAGTCTCAATATGTTGATATGCCGTCTTCTGACCCTACAATAATTGGGTTTAGAGTCTGGGAGAGAGCTGAGCCAAACCAAAACCATTTCATCGTGACACGAAATGAACGCTGGTCTCAGCATTGTTTTTTTTTTTTTATCCTCTTCTTCCCTCTTCATTTTATCTTTTTTCCAACTTTTTTTTTTTTTTTTTTTATATATTTTTTCTAAAATTTTCTTTTTCTTTTTTTTCAATTTTTTTTTTTCTACCCTCCCTTTCCTTTTTTTTTTTTTTTTCTCCCCCGCGATATTTCGCTTACATTAAAGCCAACATCTTTTACTCTTATCCTTCCTTTTCCGACGGATAACAAACGCCACACTCTACATTTTATTACATTTTTTTAGTATAAATTTTTGAACCAATCTTATCTCCAGCCGAATATTTATTTCTTATTTTGATACACTTAGACTGACATCGTTTTTCTTTTTTTTTAACTGCTACTTGAACGCGGAACGAGAAGATCAGATTTAGATTTTGCTTTTCATTCTGATACTTTTTCTTTATTATGCTTTTCTATCTCTACGAGGTCACCATTGTCATAATTTGGTCCAAATTCGGATTCCAGTTGACGTCAGCTAACCAAATATCCTGTTAATTGGAATTGGTCAGCATAACTAAAATCAAAAAGAAGAGAAATCTAGAATTTCGGCTAAGCAGTTACGCCTTTAAATTGATGTAAATGTGACCTTAAAAGCAACTATTCAGCCAGTTTTATTAAGAAAATATTTCGCCAAAAAATTAGGTCACTTTTCCTAAACATTTGTAATGCCAGTTGAGTGAGTTCAAATCACACTGCAAGCTTACATTTTTTGTTTTTTTTACAAAGAGTTTATTTCTTAACAATGCAGGTCCTCCGTAACTGTGCGTAGTAACTGTGCCACATACTGCATTGCTGTTTTGTACAATCGGTTGGGGACTGAAGTACATTGTTAAAAAAATTCTACAAAAAAAAAACAACAAATTTTCGCTTGCACCGGGACTCGATCTCACGACCTCCACGTTTTAAGCAGTGGCGTAGCTATAGCTAGGTAACCAAAAGCCGTGGTGCAAACAAAAACTGGGCACAAAAAAAAACTAAAAGCAAAGCTAACTTTTGGTCGCCTTCCATATGCTTGCCAGTTTGTTATACACATATATTCATACCATTTTGATCAAACTCGCGCAAATTGTGTTAAAATAGATCATATTTATAACTGGAAAGTATAAAGACTGTACCATTGAAAACCAAAACGTGTTTCTTACTTACTATAATTACACTCAGAAAAAAACGACCAGGATAGTTTCTAACTGATCGGGATAGAATTTATGCCGTTTTGTACATGAAATTTTAAGTATGTATTTGTTATTGAATGTACTTAAAATAAGTACAGAAACATAACTAGAATAGGAAAAGGACTTTAAAATTATTAAAATGAGAACAATCGTTCTTGAATCAATACATTTCGCACAGTCAATTTTAAAAAGATCGTCCTTAGTTCAAGTACAAATTTTCTTGGATTAAGTACAGATTGCCTATGCACCTCAAAAAGTGTGCTGAAAACTGGGCCTTATGTTACTTTAAATCTGTTCTTGAAATTCCCTCCTGGTTCAACACTTTCGTTATGGGTGTGGGTAGATTTCGAGTATAACGTTGTCTTTGGTCAATTCATCCGGATTTTATATTAGTGTACTTTATCGGACTAGCCCAAGAAATTTTTCTTTATTTTGGAAGTAATATAATCTTTAAGCTTCCAAACATGTTTTTGTAGTTGACTTTTGAATTATTAGACTTCTGAAGAACATTTTTGCACGTATTATGAGAGTAAATCGGTCTCCAGACCATAACAAATTAATATATTATGATCAAAAAATAGTAATAATAACTGTTCGAAATTGTACTTAAAATATCGGAAATAGTCTTCAAACAAGTATTTTGGGATTGAAAAAAATCGTACTTAAATAAGGATTTTGTGCTTGAATTCAAGTATTTTCGCCACTATACCGTACTAATGAAAAACCGTTCGTACTTATACAAAGTTCTTGGTTTTTTTCTAGCAAGTGTCCTTACGGAGATGCTATATCAGATTTCAAAAATACCGGGCGGAAAAAGATTCGTTTTGGTCCCAATAGATATGAAAAAAGTTTGGCAGCGATCGGACTTCATTTAGTGGACGCGCGCTCGCCCTCAAAATCGAAAATTTGAAATGTATGGAAAATGAGGGGGATGAGTTTCGAATTTAATCTCTAAAAATTCCAAAAAAAATTTTTATTTGTTAATTCTTTTTATATCCTTTTAGGGGAATATCATAGCAACATTTTAAATATAAATGTGTCTTATTTTGAGCGTAAACTTGGCCAGAATTATATCAAAAAGGGTCAATTTTTCCAAATTTTTTTTTGGTATTTTTTTCGAAGAATTTTTAATATATATGAGATTCTGATTTTTGCTTTTGCCCGGGCGGCAAAACTATCGTTTTGGTCCCAATTGATATAATAAAAAGTTTGGCTGCGATCGGACTACATTTAGTGGACGCGCTCTCGCCCCAAAAACCAAAAATTTTAAATATACTGCCAATATATGGGATGAGATTCGGATTAAATCTCTAAAATTTAAAAAAAAAATTTTAAGTGGTTTTTCTCTTTAAATCCTTTAAGGGGAATACCATAGCAACATTTTACATATTTTTGTTGGATATTTCGAGCGTAGACTTGGTCAGAATCATATCAAATCGGCCAATTTTTAAAAAAAAAATTTTTTTTTTTGAGATGAGTTTCGAATTTAATCTCTAAAAATTTTTAATTTTTGTTTAAGTGTTAATTCTCTTTAAATCCTTTAAGGGGAATACCATAGCAACATTTTACATATTTTTGTTGGTTTTAAGCTTGGTCAGAATCATATCAAATCGGCCAGTTTTTCTCATTTTTTTTGTTTTTTTATAATAAATTAATAAATACGAGATTCTGATTTTTGCTCTTGCCCGGGCGGAAGAAGTTTCGTTTTGGTCCCAATAGATTTAATAAAAACTTTGCCAGCGATCGGACTTCATTTAGTGGATTTCTGTGCAGTCATCTTTACAACACGCATATTGAAAAAAAAAACACCTTTAAGACTTGTCGGTTTGACGGCAACTTTCTTCCCAGGATTTGGTGCTAAATCCGACCAACCAACTCTATCTTCTCTGTGGAATTTTCGAAGCTTCGTGTTCCAATCGAGCGGGATTTTAAAGCTGTCATGGCTAGTGTTTTTCTAAGACACGTGAACAAATGTAGAGAAATAACGGTTCGTCAGCTGATTAGCAGAGATACGAATATCGATGAAGACATTCGCTGCGTATCGATAGATTCAACTATTTATCGGTATCTGTTAGCTAATTTAAATTCAAATCATGATCTGAATCAAAAAGTACATTGATTTATTTAACAGTGTCATTTACTAGCGAAAATCAGAATCTCGTAAATATGTATTATTTTATCATAAAAAAAAAAAAAAAAAATGATTCTGATCAAGTTTACAATCGAAATATCCAACAAAAATATTTAAAATGTTGCTATGATATTCCGCTAAAAGGATTTAAAGTGAATTAACACTTAAACAAAAAATTAAAAATTTTTAGAGATTAAATTCGAAACTCATCTCAAAAAAAAAAAAAAAAATTTGAAAAATTGGCCGATTTAATATGATTCTGACCAAGTCTACGCTCGAAATATCCAACAAAAATATTAAAATGTTGCTATGGTATTCCCCTTAATGGATTTAAAGAGAAAAACCACTAAAATTTTTTTTTTTAATTTTAGAGATTTAATCCGAATCTCATCCCATATATTGGCAGTATATTTAAAATTTTTGGTTTTGGGGCGAGAGCGCGTCCACTAAATGTAGTCCGATCGCAGCCAAACTTTTTATTATATCAATTGGGACCAAAACGATAGTTTTGCCGCCCGGGCAAAAGCAAAAATCAGAATCTCATATATATTAAAAATTCTTCGAAAAAAATACCAAAAAAAAATTTGGAAAAATTGACCCTTTTGATATAATTCTGGCCAAGTTTACGCTCAAAATAAGACACATTTATATTTAAAATGTTGCTATGATATTCCCCTAAAAGGATATAAAAAGAATTAACAAATAAAAATTTTTTTGGAATTTTTAGAGATTAAATTCGAAACTCATCCCCCTCATTTTCCATACATTTCAAATTTTCGATTTTGAGGGCGAGCGCGCGTCCACTAAATGAAGTCCGATCGCTGCCAAACTTTTTTTTATATCTATTGGGACCAAAACGAAACTTTTTCCGCCCGGTATTTTGAAATCTATTTTTAAGGGCCAGTCTATCCTACAGTTTAGTTATGCAGGATCGCACTCAGAAAGAAAATTTGGAAAATTTTTTAGGGAGGGGAGTTATTTTTGGGGTTAAGAGTTATTTTTTTAGTTTGTTTGATTATTTTTATTTTTCCGCCAGGAATGTGAAACTTCGAAGCTGTCTACAAGATAAAACAACACAATTTCTTAAAATCTTGGACGCGGACAATTGCTAGCTAGTTTAATATTAAATTTAATTAATTTTTATAATAAAAAAAAAAAACTTTCAGAAACATTTGTTTTCAGCGGTTATTTTACAAGCACAAAATGTTCTTAAAATATGCCCAAACAAAATATTCATAATATGAAACCCGCTGTTCACGGTTAAAGAAAATTTCGGCAGATTTAGAACAAATTTTTTTTGAGTGTGGGCAACGCAACGTTGAAGTAAAGGTTCCAAAGGTACCATGATTTTTTTCGAAGTAGGCAGCATGTAACAAAATGCTTTTCTTGAAGAGGATCTGTAGGGCAAAGGTGGCAACACTTTTTGCCCCTCCCTGGCATTTGCAAAAACATTTGCATTAATTGCAACCATTTTATTTTTGGAACACACGGAACCATTTGATCAACTTTTGAAGGTTATCTTAAAAACTGATTAGTTGCAGTTGCAAATGCCTTTGAGCGTTCCTGGTTTACTTTATTAGCACTCCCCGAAGTGGTCACGGTGGTGAAATTCATTAGGAGTTTGCCAAGTGAGAACAAATGACGTGCAATTTTCATGAAAACCGTAGTGTAGGGTGGATATTAAAGTAGAAGAACCTATTGCACTTCAAAAGGACATCGCCGTCCTGGAGGTCTCATTAGCATAGCTGTGAATTGTGTTGTAGCTGCTTCAAGGCGGCAGCATCTTCTTCTCTTTGGATGTCATTAACGCCGCATAATGCAAACAGACAGATAATAGCACCTTAACTGAGAGCAAGACATAGAGCAGCAGGCAAAACAGAAACAACAAAAAATATTTACTTTAATTTAATGTATGAAAAGAGGCGGAGGTGACTTTTCTTGCCGAAAATGTTTTTGTCGCTGGCACTTGGCAATTGCTCAAGCCCCAGTGTTCCCCCCTCCCACTGGTCTTCACTTGAAGCCAGTTATGAAAATTACTGAAACGTAGCCAAGGTGGGGGGCAACAACAAGAGCAAGACTCACACACCCAGGACAGGACAACGTGACAAATAACCTCTGGCCAGGCTGGGCAGTTGAAGACATGAGCAATGCGCTTCCTGCACACAGGATCGGGGAGAGTATCTTAAGGTACTAGATATAAACCAGTGAAATTGATCTCAAAAAGGAGCATGTTCTGAGTAAGATTTTCCTAAGAAATGTCAAACTTTTTAATGAAAGTGGCCAATCAAATCTGGTCAAACTTAATGGCAAACTAAATATATAAAAGGCTCTTAAAATGACACATGGAATTTGGTTGAAAGAGATTGTCTCCGATAAGGCATTGTTGGTTTTGCAAAATTATCCATATCATAGCCTAATCGTATTTAACAACTAAATGCAGTTCCTCAGAAGGGGTTATTGTTTCCGGATTTTTTTCAATCATAAATACAGATAAGTTATAATTTGGTTTAAAAGTCAATGAGATACTCCTTTTGCACTTTCAAATTGTTTGTGTGAATCCATAACTTAACCAATAAACCATTGTGCATATCCTCGCCACTTTCCACTACAGCGCCAAAGCATTTGGCTCTCTGGCTGGGTTTGGTAGCTACAAAGTCAGAGCCAAAGCAGCCTCACTGGCGACAGCCGAGTGGGCCGCCGTGGCTTTATTCATTCACTTGACGCAGCTAGAAGCGTGCGGATGTTCATACACACAATTCTCGGACGATTTTTTGTGTGTGTGGCTTGAAGTCAAGTGGCAAACTGGCAAATGGCACCTTTAAAAACGTAAAAAAAAAACGAAAAATAGAGACCCAAGTGACGTGCCGGGGTAAAGTGCCAAACGATGGTAACGGTAACGTTAATTTGCAGCCATTAGTTGTCCCACACACACACACAAACAAATGCCAAGCAAGAGCAAGAAGAGAAGACAAATTAAGCATACGCAGTGTATGCAGCAGCTTAAACTTCAACTGTCTTAGTGCTGACTTTGTTATTGTTTGATTAGCTTAGAGGGATTATTTTTAAGTGCATTTGAAAATTGTGAAAAATTTCTGCGAGTCATGGAAATGCAACTGCAACAGCAACAACAACAACATCAGCAGCAGCAACGTCGTCTACGTCATCGCCGTCAACCTGACGAGCCCTGCGAGTGTTTACGTCCTGTGATAAGAGTTTTTGGTCTACTGACTTCATTCGGTAAGTTTTAAATTAAGGGCAGCAGGAGAAGGAGATGGAAAAAATTCAGGTGGAAAAAATATAGAAAAATATGTGTGCTTGCTTGCCAATCATATATAGGTGTAGGTATGTACGTAAGGCAATCATGCAGATGCTTGAGTGCAACAATGTGGAAGAGAATGATTGAGCAGGTAGATTGCAGCTTGGCTGGGTAATGTGGTCAAAAAAATATTCGCCACGATAGAGATTTACCTAATATTCTTAAGAAATTAACAATTTTGGTTTAAACTTCGATTTATTCATACGATTTTGATTAAGCCAGGCAATAACTGACAAGTTTAAAGACGCTATCAATCAAAGCTTCACTTAAACTAGTTTTGAAAAGGATTGTTTCAATGGCATTTACATATATGCAGTATTATTTTTATTTTTGATTTATTTTAATTGCAGCTTCGTCTAAAAGACACAGCTACAATATAATAGAATAGAAAGATAGACAAAATAAGCGGGTGGAAAAGAAAGAAATCAAGAATAAATAAAAGAAACGGCTTCCGATCCGGTGGGGTAATTTATTTTGTGGGTATGCATTATGGATAAAGATTGTGAAGTATAAAAGACCTAAAACCTTCCTCGAAAAGGTTACCACTGAGAATAGGATAGATAAATAGGAAGATATTATTATAATCCTTACATACACAGAAAAAATTTTGTCGGTAAATTCAACCAATTCTGTGCTTAAAATGCTCCAACACATAGTCGTGGGTTGAAATACAGTAAAAGTGGCACAGTAAAATTCAACCAGAAATGACCGTTATAAATGCTCCGACCAACAAAAATAGTTTATTTACCATTGCTTACACAAAGAGAAAACAAATTTGGCTACACGGCGAGTGTAGAAACGTCAAACCTAAGCGCAACGTATTTCGCCCTGTTAAATTGCACACGCTGCGTGTAGAATTCAGAAAGCCACAAGCGACGTGCAGAAAAGCTACACGCGACGTGTAGAAATTAAAAATCTAAATGCAAATGTAGAAAAGTTGAATGCTGCGTGTGCAAAGGCAAAGTCTACACGACATTAGAAAATAAGCTCATTTCCCCAAATAATTCTACATTTTTCATGCAGCAATCTGAATACCACACGGACGTTTAGGTTTTCTACATTAACGTTTCTATATTGAAATCCTACACGCGCGTGTGGAAATTCTACACGAAAAATGTAGCTCCACATCAGTACTGAATTCTGATATTTTTCGTTTGCAAGCTGGTTGTCACACGTGACGTTTGGGATTTCTAAATGTATGTTTGGATTTACAAAATCTAAACGCTGCGTGTTGAAAATCTACACGAATCGTGCGCAAATTTCTGTTGCCTGTATATAAATAGCGATTGCGTTGAATTAGAACTTGAGAATTACAAGCAAGCAAATATTGGATTGTGCCTTTAGCAGATTCAATACAAGTAATGTCTTAGAGGCCTTGCCTTACACGCGTTACGTGGCAGAGACGTCTAAAACATCATTCCAATCGTGTTGCAGTCCAAGGGGCCGGGACTTCAAATCTACGGGCGTGTGGCTTTCTAAATTCTACACGGCGCGTGTAGCTTTTCTGCACGCCGTGTTTAGCTTTCTCATTTCAACATGCGGCGTGCAGAAAAGCTACACAAAAGTATTGGGTTAAAAATCCCGGTCGAAACGGAATCCTACATTTTCGTGTAGCTTTTGCATTTTTTTTCTCTGTGCAGTAAACTCATATGTGTACCACAGCAGCAGTATAAATACCACAATCAATACAAATACCACGTTTTAGTTCTGAAAAAAAATCGAATTATTAATTAATAATTTCATAAAAATTTGTCTTACTCCGGGGTGACTCGAACTCGGGGCCAATGGATTGCAACACGAAATGAACGACATCTTTACCTGCTCGGCTGCCGCTCGCGCATGTGGCAATGCGTCATATATCTTACTTGTATTGAATCTGCCTACCAATAAATTCTTGCACATCGCATAAATGATACCACTTGTAATTCCCAAGTTCGAAAACAGACAAATTGTTATTTAAATAAAACAACTAAAGTTTGCGCGGTAATTGTACTATTTTAAGGGTAACTTTTACTGATAATACCAAAATTTATTTACTACTGTTACGTGTTTTAATGGTAGAATGTTACTTCAAGCCGCAGTTTCAAAAAGAAGAACTAAAAACAAACACAGAAATTACGCTAGATTTACTATTTGTGGGGTAATTTTACCAAAAATATAGTAATCAAAACAAGAACAAATTACATGTAACAATATTTCGCAGTAGAATTCTTACAGTATTGGTAGATTCAACCAACGAAAAATTTTTCTGTGTAGAATGGAAAATGGACAATTAGAAGCATATACAGAAGAAGCAACTGTGGGTTGGGACCCAGGTTGCGAAGAGCAAACAGAAGGAACTGTTTCTGGACAGATTCGATGCGATTACACAGGGTAAGTGATTGAGGGTTCCAAATTAGTGTTGTAAAAACATCGATAGCACTATCGATGATTGTGTATTTGGCAAACAATCGATTGTTGTGACCCGCTATCGATGTATCGGAGCAAACTTAATTTTGTAACAAAGTAAGAGTAAAAATGTCTTAATTTGTAATGAATTACCTATGATATTATTTTATTCCTTTCTTTGCAATTTCATGGATAATATGGAAATAAAAATATTTGATTTTTGTTGTTGTTAATTTGTTGTTCATTTATTTAATAGAAAATTTTTTCGATAGTACTATTGATAGTAGTGGAATACTATCGATGTTCAAACTATCGATGGCGCATACTATCGATGTTTAAACTATCGATAGTGCTCACTATCGATGTTTTCACAACACTATTCCAAATACTCGAACCAAACTCCAAAATGGGCCTTACTAGGGATATAAACAAGAGCTTGGTCATGTAGGGATCATTGAACTCCTTAGATCAACGTTTAATAAAACCTAGCAAGCCCATGGCTTTATTCAAAGAAAGTTCAATGTGAGTGCCAAAAGAAAGTTTGTGGTCGAGGGTAATACCCAGTTCATGGAAAGATTCATGAATTAAAAAAACAATCACGATATTCAGTATCATACGGGTATTTTGAGTATCGACCGACGATTCTCAGCTAACAGAATAATTTTAATCAGCTTTCGCATCAATTTTAATGAATTTCGTTGCTTTTACTATGGACTATAAGTAAATGCGGCACTCATATAAAATTTTTCTAGATCCGAAAAATACAATCCAGCGGCTAGCGATTCCCTAAGCAAGGACTTAAACCAAAAACTGACCGCTTTGTTGATGTAGCTTTTGCGGGTTTGCTTACACTTGTGAAAAGTGTCCGAGCAAGTTTTTATATTGTTAACTTAAGTCTCTCAGAATCGCCTTAAGAACACTCCTGATTGCCCCTGCTGATCCACTCAAAAATAATAATCACAATTTCAGACTGAATCAATGGATCTGCCAGCATCTAAGGGCTTTCCTTCTAATTTAAAATCTGTTATTAACAAAGATATTTTTTTCCTATTTCAGCAATTCGATTCTTACTTAAGACTGATTTCTTAGCTTTTTCCTTTAATTCATCCTCAAGTCATTTGTATCGGAGTTGAGTTTGTAGTCTTACCAAATATAGAGCTAGAGATGTTTGTATTATAGTTACAATCAAGTCATGGAGCAATTGATACTAGAGAGAATATTTGCGCTTCCTCTAAATTTTGCTGATGCTAAACGATAGTACCCAAAAAGATACTTAATAGTGCCAGTAGGAAATCACTGTGGTTAGAGCGAGACGACCATATTCCCAAATGTATCCAAAGAGCGTAAGTGACAGCGAACAGTTGACCCAAAAATATCTAGACAGCGTAAATGAGAGCGAACAGGTGACTAATTTCTAACAGAATCGGTGCCGACTGAGCAAAGTTTCTCTCTAATACTCATTCTCCATGGTCTTACCAAATATAGAGCTAAAGATGTTTCTATATCTGTATCTATCAATCAATTGCATGTGGGCAAAAAAAAATCTAACATAGAAGCACACTTTAAAACGCTTCTCTTATTTTTGAGTGAAGTTAACTCCATCCTGACAAATTCAACATTCATTGTAACAGCTTAAAGTTTTTGTCGACATAGGGAAACAAGTTGGTTAGAGGGAGACGAACATATTCACAAAAATAATTCAAAGAGTCCGAAAATGACTCAGAGAACAGAAAAGGACAGCGAACAGCTGACTAATATCCGAGTGAAATGTTGACGACGCAGTAAAATGTGCTTCTATGTTAGATTTTCTTTGATATGGGTAACGGCCTATCTCTGGGTACTGCTTCTTTGAGCGTAGAGGCTCTTTCTTAGCCAGAAAGTCAACATTTCGGTTGATCTATGATTCTGTCTGGGATCCTGGACTGTGTTGGTGTTCTTTGGACTTCATTTCTTCTTGTTTTCATGTTCTGACATTGTGGGGACCTTTATGTACCTGGAGTGGAACGCACCCAAATGTATGTCCAATACGCTATAGTAAAGCTTTGTAAGCTATTAGTGGCTTCAAATTTCGGTGCGGCTGGACTACGCTGTTGGTGTTTATTGAAAATGATAGATGACGAGCCTGGAACTACGCTGTTGGTGTTTATTGCACCGAAGAATACAATATCTCACCTCTCACTTACTTATTTTACTTCTATTTCTTTTTTTTTTATTATTTCTTGTTTTTTTTTGTACCTGTTGCAAATGTTAGTTATTGTTTTATATTCTTTTTTACCTTTAATTTAAAACTTTTCGTGAGAATCTCTAACATCTTTACAGATTTTATATTTGATATTCGTTCTTCTTTCTATGCTTTCATAAACTTCTCTTCCTTGCAATCAAAGTTGATTCATTTAAATGAATTAAAATCTCTTATTATTTCGGAGTTGAGTTAAAATATGGTTTAAACTTTTCATTTATAAATATTTACTTATTCTGAGAAATTTTTCTTTTCCCCATAAATACTATTTTTATGGACTCCAATTTAACTTGTTATTAATTTTAATGCCATTCATTACTTGATTTATACGTTTTTGGTTTAATTAGTCACTGACGTCAATTGATGCATTTTCTTCTGCTCTCATAAAACTAATTCAATATTCTGTTGAATATTGGGTAGATTTCCCTGACATAGTACAAATAAATGGAAACAGTCCTGACACCTGGTTTTTGACTATTCTGTATTATTTAGAATTTCAATATTTTTGTCCAGTGCATTTTTCAATTCTGTAAATGGATTTTTAACTGCTCTCTTTTAATGCAACTTTTGTTATATATATATTTTTTTTATTCACGAAAAAAAATTCCCATGTGCCACTGTTATCAAACTTAACTTATCCGTTCGTCATGCTCGTCATAATGCACTTGTTATGGTCGCTGAAGCATATTCCATTCCTCCTGCTTGGCCAGCTGCATCACATGATAAATGACTAACGCTTTAGAAACATGGCAAACAAAATAGTTTTGGGTCAAGTTCAAACTAATTTCCCTACAAATTGTTCTTATGTTTTTATAGGATGCGCTGGCTGAAGGGGGTTGAGTTCACGAACCTTGCCAGGGCCATTAACAAGACATTGGCCTTTGTGCAGTTTCCTTGCCAGAGTGCAACCCTAAGTTCTACCATACGTTTCACAAGTGATTTTTGTTGGCGCCAGTCGCTTGGCGACTGCTTTTTTCTCCCTCCATCTCTTTCAATTATTTCTATAAATTTTTGCATGTTTTTCTATGCTGGTTTTCCACAGCTCTTGCAAAGCATTTAATGTAATTGGTTGGGATTTTATCTACTGATTAATCGGATTTGGTTTTGGAGACTGCCAATAACAACAGCTTAATTAGATTGAATTTCGCCGAGCTTTTTGTTTCTTTATTTTATTGTTTGTCATATTTTACACATTGAATGGGCAAACGATGAGGAAGAACATTTTGTGGTTAGAATATGAATATATTAACGAGGAGGGCTGGCAGAGAAGTTTGTGAAATATTAAAGAATGATTGAACATGTGATGGGTGGGCATACCCGTTTTGCATAAGAGTGCAAATATATAATACAGCAAACTAAAATGATGTAAGCACATATATAACACTAGACTTGGCCTTTAAGTATGAACTTTTTACGGGCATATTCTCTGAATACTTTAATTTTCTTTTATCAAGCATTCTTAGTGTATATCGATATTTTCGATATTGAAAAAGTAATTACGAGTGTTTCTAATCATGTGAAATAGGCCTTTAAAGTTAAAAAGTCAAAATCACACGGATTTTTATTTTCAAATAGTGGTTTTCGTGGGCATTCATTCAAACACCGATTTCAGCGAATATTGAGACAATATTTTAATTCGGTTATTTTTAGTATGCTGTGTATTGATATCTCGTAAAAATGGTCTTAATTTCATCCAAAAATAATTGATAGTTTTTTAAAATTTAGGTTTAAGCATATTCGCACGGGACATGTCGCACGGGACGTGTCGCACGGGACATTATTTTCCCTTATTATATTTGTGTGATTTCTGCTAAACTCTGGTGCACAACTATAGCTGCACCTTGATTTTTCAGTGTACGCATAGAAACAGTGGAGCTGGAAAAGCTTTGCGATTACCGTTTGAAAGAATGTTAAAAATGAGAGAAAATAAGTGACAAACATCAACACTCTCAGTGCAAAAATTAACCGTTATGTTTCATTTTCGATTTGCGCGAGGTGCATAACTATAGCCGCACTTCACTTAATTAAATAAACTATAGAAAAATGTTAAATAATTTATTTATTTTTATTCACTTTAACAATGAGTGTAACCTTCTTTGGCCCTAATTAATTCATAGATCCTATTTGGCATACTCTCTACGAGGTATTTTAAATCACTAAGGAACAGTTTTTTCCATACCTTAATTATTGTTAATTTGAGCTCCTTTGTACTATTGTACTCAGGGTTTTGAGCATTAATCCTTCGGACAAGCAACTCGGATTCAAGTCCGTGAAGCACGCGGGCCACTCCAAAAATTGAACATTAGTGCCTTGTGTTGCGTGCATTAGTGCGTTGTTCTTTTAGAAAATAATCTTTTAACGCCTTCTACCGCGAAGAGAAGGCCATAAATACATTTGCAAAATGTCCACGTACTCTCTGGAGTTCATATGAGTGCTTGGAAATGCCAGCTCCAAGCATCCACACTCGCAGAACACAGCCCAAATCATTAATGATGCTCCTCAAAAATTTCTCTTAGAAAAGTTCCTTCCTCAAATCCCTCCAATAGTGCGAAAACCCATCAGGAAAATCCAAATTATACCTTTTCTCATCCCAGAAAATGATCTGAAGAGATGAATTAGTATTTGCGTTGCTCTATAAAATCTTCTTATTTTTGTCCAGACAGTTCCCATGTTATCTATGGCGAATTTCATCCGAACTTCTTTATGGCGATCCAGTAACTTTGCAGACATCTTCAATTTTTGTCGCACTATGTTTTCAGACTTTTTTAAAGAACGTGCAACGGTCCAGCGAGTCACTTTTATGCCACATTCAGCCGCTAATTCATTAGCAGTCTTTAATGAATTAGTTGCAGCATTCATAATCGGCGCTGGTAACACTGATTTGTCTTCGGCTTACGTCCTCCGGTTTCATATTCTTTTTTCTAAATATTTCGCACAACTTTGTCGGATCGTCCAATTTTTTAGACAATTTCTCTAAAATGACCAATTTCCCTTTTTGAGCCCCATTATTTTTTCTTTTTCTATTTCTGATATATTACTTTGTTTGTTTTATTATACCACTACTTATAGTTACTCAATCAAGTGGTAGCCAAATCGCAGCCAGCAAACACGACGAAAATTAAACTGTGCGCCTATAGTTATGCACCCCGCAAATCTAAAATGAAAGATAACGGTTAATTTTTGCTCTGAGAGTGTTGATGTTTTTCAATTTTATTTTCTCTCATTTTTACTTTCAAATCTAATCGCAAAGGTTTTCCAGCTCCACTGTTATTATACGTACACTGAAAAATCAAGGTGCAGCTATAGTTTTGCACCAGAGTTTATAATGCGAAGCAAAAACTTACAGTTAATTGCAATCAAATGGTTTTTCATAGTATCTTGTGCATTCTTTTACAACCCTTTGTACCATCAGAAAGGTTTTAGACAGCAAAAGTACATCATGCGCTTTCATGGCCGTGAAACTGAATATTTGAAGATGTAAATGTAAATGTAATGCAAAATTGGCTATACAGCTCCTCGAACACGACCAAACCAAGCTTCTCACAATCTCTTGGCGTGTTGTGCTTTAAATTTTCGCACAAGAGAAAGAACCCTACAGTTTAACGCCGAATCCGAACGGCAAAGTTTGAGAATGTGGTTTTTATGGCTAGATTACTTCACAGCTGGCATAATAGCTGGTAAAGGTGACCGTATGTGTAAAA